>AYEL01084275.1:0-62164 GCA_000484575.1 Olivierus martensii
ATTTTATTGTTTGTTTTCGAGTAGAATTTTATAAATTTGGGTCTTAAACTGTAATGTGCTCTATTTTATGCGGCGGGCCGTATAAGATACTTTCGCGGGCCGGATCCTGCCCGCGGGCTACCTTTTGCCCACTCCTGCATTAAGCAATGGTTTGAAAATTATAGTAATGGCTTGAAGATATTTAAAACACAACCAACTGTAACATTAGATGTTTGGACAAATGCCTACAATTAGTCTAAGATGAAAAAAACATTAAATCATTAGCCTATAACTGAAAAATCTATAAAACTACAGTAGATGTTTTGAAATAATTTATTTTTACACAATAATTTTCCGTTTAATTCTAATGCTTTATAGATTAAATAGGTTTCGTTTTTAAAGTAAAACTTGCATGTTAGAAAAGAACGCATTAAATATAAAAATATTCTCAACGATGTTTCTATTTGATCATGAAATATGTTGCACCTTCAGTATAGGCTTCACTGCAGTTAATCGGTTATTTGCAGGAAAGTTATCAAGAAATGCTAACTTTTTCCGGGAAAGAGATAAAAGAATTTGTCAAATACGGTTGTATATACAAAATAATTTTCATGAATTTGGGGTAAACTAATAATAAGTGAAAAATTTTATTAGTAAGAAATTTGTTTAGAAAAAATTTTAGGTATAACAATTAAAACTCATTTGAATAAATATTTTTATTTTTAATTTTAAAGGTGCTCATCTAAACTTTATTTGAATAGCTCGAGATCAAATAAAGTATTTATTTGATCTGGAGCTATTCAAATAAAAACAACTCGAACCATAAGTTAAAAATAAATATAATATTTATTTTTAACTTATAGAAATAATTTCATAGTAAGACAAAAAATAATAAAATTAAAACAAATGTATATTCATATCATATATACAAAAGTATATATATTGTATATACGATATGAAAATTTTAAAATTTCCGTTTGCTTGGATTAATAAATAATGGTTTATTTAATTTTGGCCTCTATGGAAAAGGAATAACTATAGATATTATGCTTTTTATGTAATAAGTTTTATTACAAAATAAAACTTTTTTGCGTAATATTCATATTTTTTACCATAAAAATTCATATTTTAAGAGTATGTTTATTTAGGGATTTGTGAAAGAAAATAGTCAAATTACTGAATACTTTAAGTGATAAGAATTAATAAAATTCGATATTATTTTATTTTCATTATAAGTTCTTTTAAATAATGTGGTTAAATAAGTATAGACTGATATCTTATAATACTTTTTGTATTTAGAAATAACTATTTTGTTTATAATAATTGCTAGTAAATTATGGTATTTCTATGCATAAGTAGATATGTTATGAAGTGATTTATGATTAATGACATCAATAAAGAAGCAAATATCAGGTTAGTCTCATCGAATTTATTTTGGCTCTGGGGGCCAAACCGTTGGGTCTAGAACCTAAATATAAAAAGTGCAAAAGGTGCTAACGATTTGCTAAAGAGTGCAAAAGAAAAAATTCGAAAATTCGAAACTGGGGGGCTGGGCCCCGATTTTGTTTTGGCTCTGGGGGGCAAACGGTGGGGGCTAGAACCGAAATATTAAAAGTGCAAAAGGTGCTAACGATTTGCTAAAGAGTGCAAAAGAAAAATTTGGAAAATTCGAAACTGGGGGTTGGGCCCCGATTTTGTTTTGGCTCTGGGGGCAAACGGTGGGGGTGCAAACGAAAATATTAAAAGTTCAAAAGATGCTAACGATTTGCTAACGAGTGCAAAAGAAAAAATTCGAAAATTCGCAACTGGGGGGCCAGTGTGAAGTTAGCCCCCAAATTTGTTTTGGCTCTAGGAACCAAACGGTGGGGGTGCAAACGAAATTATTAAAAGTTGAAAAGGTGCTAACGAGGTGCAAACGAATGAAAAAGAAAGAATTTACAAATTCAAAAGTGGGGGGGCCAACTTCACACCGGTGACTTTATGTTGGTTTTTTTTGTTAAAAATGGCGAATATTAAAACCTCTGAAGATAATCTCAATATACACAGATTAATTTCTGTATTAGATTTTTACTGCATCTCGCGGGATAGAAAATTCATTGAAAACGATCTTAATAATGCCAGTTAATCCTTTAACCATTTAAAAATTTCAAACATTTAAATATTTGAGGTAAGCTATTATATTTAAATAATTTAATTTATTGATTAATTCATCTGTATACATAAAATGCAATCGGCAAGTAATATTTCATTTCAATGCCTTCTACAAAAAGCTAATGGGTGTAAAGTAAAATGGAAGGAAATATTAGTCACCAGGATAGTTAAGTGTTAAACTGGTTTATTATCTGTAGGATTTCTGTTGAGTTCCACAGACCCCTATGTCCAAATGTTATTCAGGAAGAGTCCGGCTAAGACACGTTGGACAGCATTTATTATCTGATGGCCGACTAATCACAGGTTTGGGCATAGGATGAAATGGCTCATCGCTTAGTAATCTCCGGTTAGAAAGTGGCGTAAATAATACAAAAGAAAAAGCCATGATACATAAATTCTTGCCTAAATATTTTATATTTTTGTCAGCAATGGCGATTACTAAGTAACGGAATATAAAAGACTCTCACCAACTGCATAATCCTGCGAAGAGTTTATCAGATTTACAGAAAACTGGGAATCGACTAGTCGGTTCGTGAATAATATTTCCCTTTTGGAATATAATCATTGGAAGAATCGAACCTGGGTCCTCTAGAAAGTTTGATTTTTTTCTGAAAAATTTCTTTCTTAGTTTTTGATATATTTCGGTTTATCAACTTAAATGGATAGAAAGTTTGGTTTTTTCTGAAAAATTTCTTTCTTAGTTTTTGATATATTTCGGTTTATCAACTTAAATGCTCCACCCTGAATATTAAAAAACGCTTATGGAGTGTGTATGAATATATATGCTCGTTGGAATTTCTGTACTTCCTTAATACCCAAAAAGTTGAAGTTTGGGGATGATGTTATAAAGAGAGACCACTGAACTGATTTGAAAAATTTAGCAACAGTGAATTTCATCCCAAAGTAATAGAAAGGAAGATAGGAAGCTTCAATTTCCAATAAATAGTTTATCGAACTTTTAAAAATCGTTTTTTTTTTCGTTCATTTGTGAATGTTATATGTAGAAAGAAAACGTATTGATTGAAAAAAATTATACTAAAAAGCATGTGAATAAAAGTAACAGCTCTAACTTTATAGGATTTTTAATGCTAATCCTATTTTGACGAAAATTAGTATCTAGAGGTCTTTGGCGTCACGAATTACGAATCTGATGATAGTTTTTCAAATTAAAAATGGTGGACCGAATATAACGGCCTGGTCAGCTAGACAGTCGCATCTGTGCTTTCACACTGAATAATCAGGTTCTATTCCCAGGTCCCTCAGTTCCAGTATTTTCAGGATGATTCGAGCACGGCTCGTTGAACCCCATCATCTACTTAATGTCTAGTGATTGTATTCGAGATTTATAAGAAAATTTAATTCCCGATTCTCGAGAATTTTTAATTACTATTATTTCGGGATTCCCGATTCTCGAGAAAAATTCTTATAAATCTCGAAAATTAAAAAAATTCTGGGAATTCGTATCCTAAAAATTTCATAGCATTACATTGATTATTTTGGCACTGCGACGTCTTCGAGTCATTAAACTAAGCCAATAAGTTATATCGTTTATTCGCATCACAACTACTAACTTTATCTCTCAAAAAACAAAATTATCTGAATTTTATCACAAAATAATGCTTAAAATAGGCGTAAAAATGTAAAATAATATATACATCAACAAACTGTACAAAAATCATTCATTTTAGTTGCAATTTTAAAGATTTCTATTATTGTACACCTGTCATGCTATATCATAGGCAGATTTATGATAACGTTTACATAACAAACCCAAAACAAATACAGATAGGCCTCGATTAGTGCGAGTTCGAATAATGCGATTTCGATTAGTGCGACTGTCAAAATCTATGGTTGTCTGGCAATTTCATAAATTATTCTTTGCAAGAAAACATTAAACATAATAATTCAGTACAATCATTAAATAAAAATAAATGATATAATATGATAATTGAATGTTTCATCATTAATAAAACAAAAAAAACATACCATAAAAGCATTTGAATTCAATGAAAATACCATTTTGTAATTTTTATAAAACTAAAAATCACTATTTGTCTACCAGGTGACAGTATGATAAAGTATTGGTTTACATCAAGAAGACATAGGTTCAATTTCAGATCCCACACATCAGATTTTTTTATTGGATTTAACCCTGAAACTATGAATTTCATTCATCATGTTACAATCAAATCTATCACAGAGTTGGTCAGATTAGTTGAGGGAATACACTTTCTGTTTCAATTCTAAGGACCCAGAATCAAATCCATTTCCAATTTGAAATACATAAATAATGATTCTGGATGATGTAAAACAGAATAGATGATATTGGCACTGATTGTATATCGTCTACTTTAACAAAACATGCTTTAAAACATTTGCTCACTATAAATTTCTCATAAAAGCAGGGAAAATTCATATTTGCTCAAAAAATCAGGATCTTGTAAACTGGAGTTAATATATATTTGAATCCCAAAATAATCATATTAAGAAGCACATAATGTATTTATAATCTATGAGAATGGTAAGAATTTTGATGTGATTATAAATAAATTACCATATTACTTCGAATTTATGCTGCAATAGGATTTTAAAATTTGAAAATTGGAAAAAATAAAAATGATTTTATAATAGGTATTGAAAAATAAGAAACATTTTTATTTACTTAAATAGGTACTAATATACATAATAAGCTACCGAATAAATTGTAATCAACGATCATAATACTATGCGCATACATAGAGCGTAAAGGAAAAGCCTAAACGTTAGGGAGTGGGAGCTCGGGAGAAATAAGATGTTAAAATATTCTCTTTAAATTTAAGCCGCACCCAAATTTTACGTCTTAAAAATCCAAATAAAAAGTGGCTTAAATTCGAAATAATACGGTATTACTATTATAGAAACTCTTTGATTTACATAGATGGATTGTTCCACTAAATTCTACATAGATTAAAGCATACATCAGAGCATACCTTCAAATTATTTACTTAATTTGTACATAAGTTTTGTTGATAACTCAGATCTATTGTTATGTGGTCCTCAAAAGCACTGAAATCTCTTGATATACTATATTTTAGGGCTGTGCAATGGCCAAGAAACTACCGATCATCGATGCATCGATTATTTTAAAATTCATTGATGGTTAGAGAAAATTAAATTGATTTTTCTACAATGGTATTTCTAACTAAAAAAATGTTCCTAAGTCCAATCAATCAAACGTTTATTTTATTGAAATGAAATATGTACAAGATTATCTATTTCTTCTATTGACAATGAACTTAAAAGTAAATACATATTCAAATGTTTTGGCTGATCATTACAAAGTCGAGGTCGAAAAAATTACGGTATTGGCGTTCTTGATGACCCTGGTCCATGTCATCTGCAGCACTAGCAGTACTGCTAGTTCTCATAGGTCTAAGTGAAAGTTTCGATTGCTGAAATGCCATAAAACAAACTACAAAGAAACAATAAAAATATTATTGGCTGGCTAATCCTGTATAATTCGATATGTTATTGATGAGACTAACCTTACAGTTGAATATTCTTTCTTCGAGCTTAAATAATAGCAGAAAAATGCTTTTTCAAACTTCCATGGAAAAAGTAACGACTATTTCTAACTCATCAGCAAACATGTCATTTCATGTTTTGACCAGCGCCACCTGGAAAGTAGAGATGATGACATCTAGTGTAACGATTCAGCATGACTGCCATTACAAAATTAAAATATTTAATAAATTACTTTTTAATAAATTCTTACAGTGAAAAATTACATCATCGATAGTACCAATGAAATACATCGATTGTTATAATTGTCGATGGTTTGATGCATCAGCATGAAAATTCATCGATTAATAATCGACAATCGATGCCATCACACGGCCTTACTATATTTTATAATACAATTCATAACTGGATCAATTAGATGTTTTTTCCACAGATCTGAATAAGAAGTTCTGATTAAAAAGTGATGGTCTTTTATGTAATCTCCACTATCTTGATATATTGCTGTAATATGTTAAAATAACTAAGCAATTTTACATTACAAATGTTGTTAGATTATTTTATTATAAAAATTTTAAAATTCTTGAAGATTTTTTGAAATTTTCTGAAATTTAAAAATAAAAAGGCACATTCTTAAGTACATATTTTAATAAATTGAAGAGCAGCTGTAGTTATATTAAAGAATAATCATATAAAACATAAGCACACATGATAAACAATGAAACTAGAAGAAAAATACTGTAAACCATGTAGGTACAATTGCTGCCACTTTGATTAGTAATTTTACTTGTAAGTCAGGTAATCATTATCTAAATATGGATTTACACATCTCAGTGTGACTGTATTTTAAAAATAATTTTATATTTTTAATTTTTCATACCTGTATATGTTTCCCAAAGAGCTATATAATTTCCTTGTGGTGAAAAATGGATATAAGAAGTTCTAGGCTTATCAATAGTGAATTTTATTTTACATGACGGAATAGATGCTACATACACACTATAAATATAAAAATTATAAAATTATCAAAATTAAATTAATTTAATAATTTTATTTTATCACAACTTTGAATAGTTAAAAAATAGAAAAAACAATCAATAAATAATTTCCTTTTATCATAAGCTGGGTTATTATATAAACAATTACTTCAAAGTTTATGCTTAAGTTAATATCATATTAAGAATTCTTTTATCTCACATTTATTAAATCACTAATTATTTTAAGAATCATTTTTATTCATAGGCTAATGTTATAACAATATAATCTTTTAATAGAATTAAATAAATGAACTTATACCCAATTATATATTAATTGTTTAGACATCAGCTGATAACTTAAATATGCTTTTATTCCAATAATTTAAAAACAGCTACCATTCTGTACTGTATTAAGATGAAATTAAATGTTTTAAGATAAATTTTATGTTGTGAAACTAAATATAGTAATTATGAAATTTGATCTTTGTTTTAACACAGAGATAAAAACAATTTGTAGTAACCAATAAAATATGGAATTTAAAAAGTACTTTCAGGATATGAACCCATCTTCAGTTTCCTTGCATAATAAACAAATATAACTATACTATACTAAAACTGCACTACAATATATACAACTTAGAAGATCCAAAGAGAGACATACATGTTTATAACCATATAACTGCCTTAGCACAAAGAGCATACAAAAAAGACGTAAATATAGTATGGCAAGATGCGAAGATAGTTAAAAAGGTACACGACTGGAAAGATTTGCCGATAATGGAAAAAATTGAAATACTAAAATCTAACAAAAGCGAAACCGTAATTAATCTTAGACAAGCAGAAGAAATGACTAGTGTGTGGAAATATGCAGTACACAAGTACTTTAATTAAATTTCGACCATCCTTTAGAATTAATTTTAGTACCAGATTTATTAATCTTATTTTCCTTGTTATCAATATTTTTATTGTAACCTAGAATTCATATTAGTTAAAAAAAAAAAAAAATATTCTGTATTCTGTAATTTTAGAATTCCATATAATTCTAAACGTGTCCCATTTATAGTTCAATGTAACTGATGATGGTATATTCTGTACTGAAAACGTTTTTACTTTTATTAAATTATAAATTCTTTGCGTTTGACTGCTAGTAGTACTTTTTAGACGTTTGAACTTTATAAATGTCATCATAATTAACTGAGTCCATTACATCTGATTCAATGCATAAGATGCAAGTTGCTTCTAAAATAATTTTTTATTTGTTTCAACACTGAAAATGAGCAGCACTTGCATTTGAAATAGGCGTTGTCAAAAATATTTTTAAAATTGTTTCTAAATATTAGTCATTCGGCAAAAATAGCCCTTAACCCATCATTTATAAATTTATACATATATTTAATTGAATTTTCTTCCTTTATTATTATTAAAAATTGTTTAATTTCATTAATAAATTTTTAGGTCTTAAAAATATGGCCCCATAAAGAGTGAGGCCCCAGCTTATGCCTAATGATAAATATAGCCCTGGCTAAATATCCCAACCATGTTGTCTACTGTTTTTTTAAAATGAACTCAGGATCTGCAATTTGGACTTGGGATATAATTCTTGAATAATACAAGAATTATATCCCAAATCCAACTTACAGATCTTGATTTGGTCAAATAAAAATTACATATTTTAAGAAAATTTAAACAATTTTATAATTAATAAAAAGTTTGTATTAAGAGATGCAAAAATACTTTAACAAAGTTTAAGGTGGCTAATCACATATGGTGATGGCACTTCCCCAAAATGACATCAAGGGAGAAATATATCAGTATGTGAATGATATGAAACAGACAACACAGTTGGGACACCCAGTATTCCATGCTATATGGTCACAGATACCATATGTGCTTCTATGTACAGTCGGTTCCAAAAAGGTGTTCACCTAGGCAGAAAATGTTTGGCTACATTACAATACTTACAAACCAATGAGATTAATCAGTTCAGGCACGAATTTGAGTTTGCAGGGCTTTGGATGATTCCATTTATTTTTTCTAAGCAACAGGGTTAGGTAGGCTTAATGACAAGTGTTCAATCATTTTATCCAAAAATTGATTTTGAGCATTTATTAGGAAAGTTTCAATATATTATTTATAAATTAATCTATGTTATTATTAATTTAGGTGAAATGCAACATTATATGGTCATAACTACACGAGTAATTAAGAGATAAGTTGTCAAAGCACTGGCAATAACATAATGGTAACTACGGGAAGTATTTTATTGTTTTATTTGAAAATGTATCCTTTTTTCTGCATTTGTAATAAAATTAAAAACTGTTCGAAATGATTCTCATTGATAAAGTGTTTAATATCTGTTGATTGACAAAATAATAAAAACCAAACGATATTTATTTCGTTTCCATGACAACTTTATCGTTGTTTTTAAAAAAGAATATATAAAACTGAACATGAGTATCAAAATGAATTTTGTGTTATTATGCCTGTTTTGGTTTTCTTTTCCAGTTGTATATCATGTTTAAAATAAATATTTAATTTTAATAAATATGACATGTTATCATCAAATAATAAACTCTTCAATCATAAACCATACTATTTTTATATTCCCAATTAATTTCTAAATTATTTCATAATTTTTTATGAAATATATCAAGTATATTATGCTGATAAAGTTGACATTGATATTATATAAAATAATTCAGTAACCAAATAAACCTAAATTATCAAGCCAAATTTTAGCCCTTGAAACCGTAACAGAATAATTTTAATGATTTGAAATAATTTGAACTAATGTTCTAATCCTTTTACGGGCTAAAATTTCAAAAAAATTTAAAAAGTTTCAAGGGCTAAAATTTGGCTTGATAATTTAGGTTTATTTGGATATATAGTTCCCTTGAAGTTATTATTTAAAAGTTTAATTCAGTAACTTCAACCATTTAAAAATGTCGGACGTTTAAACTTCAGAGATTCTCTAATAAGTTTGAATTTTATATTTATATTTTTTATTATATTCAATAAAAGGATCATTTCATTTTAGATAATTTTATTGGCATACGTTTTAATCCTGCATCTTTTATCATTATAAAATAGCGAACATGTTAGAATGTAGTTCTGAAAAGAAACTAACTGCCTACATTCTAAATATTTCGTTACTTTGTAGCCTATAACGAATTATTTTTATATTTTTTAAACATTCTAGATTAAAATAAATTAAAAGTCGATAGAACGATATTGCGAAATTAAACAATATACATGAACAGTTAATTCTATCCAATACTGTAATTTTTACTAATTATATTTGTTAAATTTACAAATTACACAATTTTATAGTTATAAATTTTAAAATCTGTTTTAACAATTTGAAAATTAAATAATATAATTATACTCACTTATTTCTAATAATTTCTATTATGGCTAATAAAATTTCGGGAGCACTGGAGCCTAAAGCCATTATCGTGAAATTAGCCACAGTATCATTCCAAACTTTGACTTCTATAATTTCTGGTTGGTTTTCGTTATTGTTCGATAATACAATTCTCCTTGTTTTACTTGTAATCTTCTCGATTGAACACATAAAAATATCACCAATAATAGCAACACCCAAAAAACAGTATAACAGTCCTATCATATATAGGAAAGCTCTCACTTCTAGTGACCAGGTGTATTCGTTAATTAGTGGAAAGTGCACACCTCTATTTGAGCATAAATAATCATCAAGAGAAGAAGAAGAATTGCATGCCATGATTTACTGAAAGAAAATGTATTTATACATGCCGATTAAAAAATAAAGTAATTTTGAATAATTCCTAAATAAATTGCACCATCATAAAAGAGAACAAAAGTCTTCAATATCGTACACAAGAATAAAAATAATTATTGATTATAGACATTTTCGTTAAAATATTTTAGATTTATTTGTCATCTGAAAAGTTCTATCGATCCATTAAAATTCTATAATGTTTATATATTGTAAAAATTATTTTGTTTATGTAGAAAATTGAAATACTTTATATAAAATATAAAATAAAAATTTTGTATTGAATGTAATCATTGCAAAAATATACAAATTCGAAATATAAATAATGTAAAAATGACATTTTACTAAAACTTTTCTCTTGCTGATAATATATTCTAATGAAATAATATATCTAAAGGACAATAGTTTTAAGCAAGTTAAAGCATATAATATAAGAATTAAAAAAAAATTACAAATATCATTTTATATCTATAAATTCAAATAAGGAACTTTCATTAAACAGAAATATGTTTCAATATTTGCTAGTTATGAAATAAAAAGTAATTAATTCAATTCTAAAAAATATTTTAAGCAAACTAAAATATAATTACAGTAACATGTTCGGTTCCTTTTAATTTTCGAATTATTTTAAAAATTTCAAATCTATATTATATATTCGAAATTATATATTAAAAAATAGAAATATTTTGAATTTTATTTATTTGACTAAAAGCTTTAAAATAGCAAAGATTAACATTAGTTATTGGTTATTAATTTTTTCACTGATTCCAAATTCTCGTAATTAATAGAAAAAGCAAACGAGGGATCATTTAAAAAAAATTGAAATTCTAAGAATACTAAAAGAATGTCAAAAGATCGTACTGTATTTTGTATCCGTAACAAATAATTACGATTGGAGAAGATATCAAAACAGAATTGTAGATAGATATAAATATTAAGGGAGAAGAATTATTAACTAGCTGTTACGAAAACCATGTGTTTTAGCTGTTAAAAAATGCGATGTAAAATTTTCAGCCTGGAAAATTTAATTTTCGGTGATCTAGCTTTAAAAAAAAATACAATTAGCTGTTACGAAAACCATGTGTTTTAGCTGTTAAAAAATGCGATGTAGTAAAATTTTCAGCCTGGAAAATTTAATTTTCGGTGATCTAGCTTTAAAAAAAATACTGTTTAATATTTCCTTAAAATATGTAAATTTATTTTCGACATTCGTGCAATTTAAGGTACTGTATATTAAATAATGACAAATTACAAATCAATTCTGAAAGAGTTAAAATAGTTGTAATCTATTTTTATAATTACCTGATAGAGGGCATGAAGTGAAAATCTTCCTTTACAGATCTGTCTGGCCCATCATGGTCTGGCGATTTGCTGATGTATTAATATTGATGATGTCTAATTATCGACGTTCAAACTTGACTGATTTTTTACTAAATTCAGTAGGCAAATCATGCTATTAAAAATGACTTTGATCATTGTAAGATATAATAGACATACAGTATGTGAAAAAAGGTGATCATTTTTTTCAGAACTGTTTGTTTTAAAATAATAGTAATAGTTACAAGAATTTATTATATTTATTATAGTTACAAGAATTTATTATACGATAATTTAGAATCCAGCAATGTAAACTAATGTTTCATCAATATATACTGTAATGAATTCAATATTTAATGAATTTTTTGCTCATTTTTCCGTGTGTTCATTATTTACTATCGATGGCCGACAACTCCGCTGTTTATGAACTTTTGTTCTGTCATTGGAAATATAGTAATCTACACAAATTTCTCATTTTCCCTTTATTCATCACATTATGTTTATAAATTTCACAAAGTTTATAGTGACTTTCAGCTGCACGAATGTTTTTCCGCATTTAAAAGTATTATCACCATCGACGATTATCACTGACAGAAATTCACAGCTTCAGTAGCTAGATCTTGATTATTTTGGCTAAAATATTTAAAATAATAAAAGTTGCAATTGATTATTGTTATTAATAAAATACAAATTTTTATATGAAATAGAATTTCTGTAACGTACTGATGAATGTTTATAATTCTCTTTGAATATTCTTTATATGGTAGACACAGTGGGTAGACAATATAGGCTATATGTTCTAAATTCGTTTAATTTCTAATTCACTTAAATGTTATAACTTAAAAGGTCACAAAACGCGTAAATCCGGTTCTGCTCAGACGAAATGTTTGCAGAATTTATAAGAACTTACAAATTGAATGAAAGATAAATTCATTGGCTCAAAAAGCATTATTTCGGTTTTTATAAACAAACTATATCTGTTTAAACAAAACAGCCTACAAATTTTTTCGAGTTTCCGGAACTAGTCATGAAAAATTGTATTACTATCGAAGACATTGATAAGTTTGTAAATCACTTTTATGTCCTCTGATTGTTATATGTATTGTGACTCGTTTTCTTGATGTAATTGCCATTCTCTATAAATATATTTGATTTTGATGTTGAACATCCAGCGCCGGCTCTAGATATCAGCAAAATAAGTAACTGCTAAGTGTGGCACAATAGGAAACGGGCATGATATTTTTTCTGTTTTTGTTTTACAGTTAGAACTTAATTATAATCCGTTAATTTTATCAGTCATTTATAAATTATTTTTGTTATAAGTACACAAATATATTTTTTCTCAAGAGAATTTATTTTCATAAATAAGTGAATTAAAACCAAAATTTAAGAGTTGCTGGCAAAAAGCTCGAGTTATCTTGCAAATAAACAAATGACTGAAGCTCGCCTTTTTCTTAAATAAGTTCAAGTTTTAGTGTTTTAAAAATCTTTTTGAATTTGTCCTTTAAGAAACATTTTAAATCATAAACATTATTTATTGAGCAATAGAAAATTATTCCGTGAAACACATGCGTCAAAATATAAATTAACGAAATTTTTACTATTTATTTTTATCAAATTAATCACTGCAATTATTTTCATAATCCTAAAGCAGACGTGAAATGATTAAATCTGTAACAAACTCTGACTTCATGATATCAAATTAGTTTTCCAGTATTTAGAATTATATTACTATAGAGATGAGAGAAAATAGTCGTATATTCTGTTTAGGACAATCGAAAGCTCTCATTTGCCAACTGTTTCATAAGCAGTCACGTTGATAAGTGAAGACTAATCGATTTGTCATTTAAATGCCCATAAGGGTAGGAAAAATTTTCTACAAAAAAAAATCGATTTGCTATCTTTGAACTGTGAATTTACTTCGGAGCATATTTTAATAAAATGCCCTATTTTACTTTAAACATTTACGGCATTTTAATAGTTTTGTTTTTAAAATTTTATTTGAATTGTCTGCAATTTTTTGTCCGAGGCTTGTTTTATAGTTTACTTCTTATTTCTTGACCTACTCGGACTTCAAACAACAGCTTAAAATCTTTTATTTACCAATGCATTTAGTTAATCTAAATTTCCTTCACTTTTTATCAGTACATTAAATATTTTATAATTCTTTTCTGTATGGATTTACATAATATTCGGTCTTTTTCCAACTGTCTGTATTTCTTGACCTACTGGGACTTCAAGCAACAGCTTAAAATCTTTTATTTACCAATGTATTTAGTTAATCTAAATTTCCTTCACTTTTTATCAGTACATTAGATATTTTATAATTCTTTTCTGTATGGATTTACATAATATTCGGTCTTTTTCCAACTGTCATTACATCGTTTTTTTTTGTTTTGCAATTAAACTGTGTCCTTATCCTATAGACAAATATATTTTTAAACTAGGTTCTAATTATTTAAATTTTTTTAACTTTAATTACTTTTTTAATTCTTAATTTCGATTACATCCTATTAATATTACATTATATTATTAATTTTTCTAAAATTGATTAATTACATAGTGTATATTTATCATCATCTAAAAAGTCAATCAAATACAATATAAATAAATCATCATTTATACTACTGTATATCAAAAAAGCATTGTAAAGATAATATTAAAGAGGCCATATAATTTATATTGGATACTGCAGTGCCTAAAAAATTGCATTATTTTTCATATTAAATACAATATAAATAAATCATCATTTATACTACTGTATATCGAAAAAGCATTGTAAAGATAATATTAAAGAGGAGGCCATATAATTTATATTGGATACTGCAGTGCCTAAAAAATTGCATTATTTTTCATATTGTTTTCTCAAAAGCTGACATTGTTTAGCCTTCAATAGAGTTAATAATAATAATAATAAAAATGCATTTCAAATATAATATTGCAACTTATTATGTTTTATTTTTGATACAATTAAATAATAATATTGTAATTAAAATGCTGACTGTTACATGTATTGCATGTTTATTCTATTTGTATCATCTTAATGATTGATAAAATCACCAAGGGCACACATTATTTCAAAATAACTTATCATTACAGGATGAAGTAATATGAGCAACTGACAATGCAATATATTACATGTATTAGTATATACAACTTAAAAAGTGATGCAATTTTTTTGAACACTACTGTATGTATGTATGTATGTATATATGTATTTGTGTAGGTGTGTATGCATATGTATCAGAGGTGGCTAACACACTGACAATAGTCTACTAGTCGACCAGCAAGCTGCAAGAGATAGCCTGCAGTGATCTATCATATTTTCTATATTAAAAATTGTTATTTGAAATTACTGGCAGTCTACTTTATAGACTATACAGGGCCAGATTTACCAATAGGCCGAATCCTAGGGCCCTGCAATTCTAGGGGCCCCAAAACTATCAATCAGTTTTCAACTTTTATAAACTCTTAATAAGAAAAAATGGGTTTTTATTAAAGTGCTAGATAGAAAGTAAAATTTTAAAGGTTCCTGATAAGTTATAAGGAGCCTTTAAAATTAGACATAGCTGATTTGAATTTTTAGGGGCCCCCAAAGCGTTGGCCCCAAAAAATGCAAATCCGGCTCTGCCGCCGCCAGATACAGTATATCCCTTGTGTGATATGGCTGCTTAATCTACCTACCTATTCTAAAAATGCAAATCAGGCTCTGACACTATACTATAGTCTATAAAGCAGACCACAACCAGTGATTTCTGAAATGAAAAGTACACTCAAACCTAAAAAGGTTGGGAACCACTGATGTATGTACATATATGCAACTTTTGAGATTCTTGAACAATAATTCTCTTTTATGAAACAATTTCTCCACAAAATTAAAAAATAAGCAATAAAGTTTTTTAGTATTGTTATAAGAAAAAAGTACTAATCACTTTGCATTTTAAACTACTAACTACATTCTTCTGTAATGTTAGAATTTGTTTTTACTATAATCACATGATACTTTTTAAATAAATTTTCACTTTCTCCATTTCTAACTAGAGATGTCCTTTCACTATATTGAATAATTTACTCAAACCACCAAGCTTGCAGAAGCATTAATTTCATCAGAGTAATTCCTTAACAGAATTAAAAACAAATGCTAAATATTGTTTCACTTCATAGTATTCTAAAAATAAAAATAACCTTATTTTTTAAAATATTTATTTTTTCCATAAATTATTTACAAGCCAGTTGATTTATTTATTCTTGTTCAATAAAAACTATTCAAGTATAATATAATATATTTTTATAAATTTTGTTTCTTGTCTGAATTTTTAACTTTGTTAAGATAATCAACTACTTATGAAAATTTTGAATTAATTTCTGAAGCATATTTATCTAAAGAACTTAACAGTGATTTCACTTCGGTGGATTCCTTGGATGAAAAATATTCTACTTCTTTTGATGCATTTGATTGAACACTTTTTAACATCAAAGAAGCAGAAGATAATAATTGTTTAGCCAACTTTTCATCAGAACAAGATTGATGAGAAAGTAAATAAGCTTCTGTCAATTCTTTAGCATAAAGTAGCACTTGCCTACATAGAATAGGGTCTTTCTGCCAATTTTGTTTTTGAATAGCAGAACGATAAGCCTTTTGTAAGTATTGAAGAATTAATTCCATTTCTTGATTTGTATTTCCTTCTGGAATTAAACACAATTTTGCATATGATTGCCATGCTAGAGCATTATTTGTTATTTTTGATGTTATTCTTCCAAGAAGCACTAATGCAATTTTTCTTAACTTTGATGCAGGATGTCCATAAATATCAGCTATATCTTCAAGAATGGCTTTTACTAAAATGGAAAGAACTTGCTCATCCATATGCTTTCCTTTAATATCTAGCAAGCGATGCCATGCATTAATAGCATCTTCAAACGCACCAATATCAATACACACTAATAAGTAATTTTCCCAAATTCTCCAATCCTCATAATTACATTTTAATGCTTCTTGAAGAGTTCTCCAGGCCCTCTCTTTCTGTTTCATTTTAATGTAAGCATTTGATAAATTATTCCATGCTTCAAAATTATCATTATCTAATCCCACAACAGTACGATAAGATTTTGCTGCTAGTTCATAATTTTCTATTTTAGTAGCTGCATACGCAAGAGAAAACCATACGTCTAGTTGAAGATGATTGAGTTCTAATGATTTCTGAAAACATGGAATGCATTCTTCATATTGTTTTTTCTGAAAATATAAATTTCCTAATGATTTCTGAGATCTTGAACTTTTATGGCATGAAAGTTCCCAAGCTTTTAAATAACAATTTTCATCATCTGTAGCATCTCCAAGTAAACACCACAGAAGTGGAGTTTCTTCTTCATCCAAGAGCTTACGTATCAATGTTTCAGCTTTTTGTCGTCTTTCAAGTCTTTTATAACAGAAAACTGCATCTTCCCATAATTCTAAACGAAGAAATATTTCAAGAGCACTTTGATTAACCCCTAATGATATAAATAAGTTAGCCAATTCTCTTTCCATCATCCAATATGATGGAATTTCAGTATAATAAAAAAAAAACAATCGCACAATTACAGGTGCATTTTCCTTTGAAGTACATTCAACTAATTCTTGCATTTGCATCATTGACCTCTCAATTCTCCTAGAATGATTCTTTTCTAATTGGCATCTCTGCATTAGAGACTGAACCTGAACACACCATATTTTACTTTGTTTCAAGAGAAAATCAAAATATGTCATTAATTCTTCAACCATTAGAGGATCAACTGAAAAATGTTTTTTTGCTAAACTACTTAGAGCTAGAATTATCACTTGTTCTTCTGGATAGAGTACACTCACTTCATCTTCTTCCTCATTTATGAATTTTATCTGATTCAGAATAGTATCATCCTTTAGTTTTATGTTCTTTACAAATGATTCACAGACCACTGAATCATTTGGTAAACTTATATTTTTAGCTTTATCTGACCTTTTAACTTTCAATAATAATTGAGGCAAGGCTTTCTGTTGATAATATGTTCTTTTGCCAAGAGCACTACTTAACTGAACATCTAATCCCATTATATCTTGAGCCAACAGCAATAGTTGTTTTGCTTTTGTAACTTCATGATAATAAATATGTATTAATGCAGCTTCTACACAGAACTGTACATTTAATTGCCACCTTTGCTTTAATAAAACTGAATTTTGAATTTTATCTATTAATTGTATCATTTGAGAATGTAATATAGGATTTCTTTCCAACATAATAAGTTGTTGAACACGTAAGCATCTTAACATCCACCATTCTGCTGTTACACAATATTTAAACTGCTCTTGCATATATTGAAGAACAATTTTAGAAAAGAGTAAGGCTTCTGGACATTTTATAAGATTATAAATATTTTCACCATTCACTGAAAGGTTAAGCTTAACCCATTTTATCATTTCTTCTTTAGAACTGAAATATGATAGTAAAGAAGGAAATATAGTTTCATTTTCTATAATTGGTCCTGTCCAATTTTTGCTAACAAAAAATTGCAAAGATGCAACACCTGTTAACATAATTATCAGCTGATTAAGTTTGTTTTCATTTGAATATAAAATAAGATTAGTTTTAACCTGATTTATCCAATTGTCACTATTTTGATTACCAATAATATTTTGCAATTTTGAATTTCTTAAAATCGATAGATAATCTCCTTCCTTTAATTTTTCAACTAAAACTTTCAAATCATTGATATCACTTGTTTCGTTTTCAAATTCTTGTTTACAGAAATTACCTCCAATAACATCTAATTCTATATCGTCTATATTTTCCATTCTAATAGTAACATAAACGTAAAACTGCTGAAACACGTCTTTAGACAAATTGAATACAGATTTCGTACCTAGAAATCATACTCTAAATCATGTTGCCATACACAGAAAAATAGCAATTAGTTTATATCGCTCGCCAAAAATTCGCCAAATAAATATTTTTAAATAAATTTTTCCACGAATTTTAAAATTCATTGATTTTTGTGTTGAATATACAGTATAATTGATATATATATATATACCGGGTGTTTTTCTTGAAACCGAACACACTGATTTTTGGCATGGAGAAAGTTAACCAACCTTCTCAGATCATTGCCAGAGTTACTGGATCTCACTTCATCTGTCTTTCTCTAATCCAGATGAAAAACAGCTTTTCCATCTTTTCATTGATTAAAGATCTGTTTTTGTTAGAAATCTTTATTGCTCTAGCAGACACTAATACTCATAATCTTTTTTTTCTTCTCATGATCTGTTGCGAAACGTTTCCAAGTTATCCTAGGACACCATACTCATGAGCTACTTCTGTAATTGTTTTTGCCTTTCTGCACGTTATCTACAATTTCTTTCTTCTCTATGCTCAATCAAGTGTTCTTTCCTGAATTATTTCTCTATTCACTTCTCTTTGAAACCATCTGTAAATTTCATTCAAAAAAAAAAATAACAACAACTACGGTGGGCAAATTTTTTACTTTCTGAAAAATGTAGAATTAAAAATTAAAACAAATAACACGAGCAAACAACAAAGCAGCCCAATAAGAACTTACAAATAACCATGCAAATAACAAATGACATCACGCAATTCATGCACGCGCATGCACCTTTCCGCGAAATTCAAGTGTCGAATTGCCAGACGTCGAATTGTGAAGTACCACTGTATTTAGTTTTTACTCATTCAGCGGTTCACCAGAGTAACAATTACGTCTAATGACGTTTATGGTAAATAGGAAATATAGTGTAGTGTGATCTGATAGTATATAGTGTATCAGAGGATATGAGTGAATATCTAGCCCTCAATCATTCCCCAAAACTCCCATTTTCACTTAATGGTCACGACTATAGAGCTCTCTTAGAAAATTACATAGCCAAAATAGAAGGGTCCTAAACCTTTCCTAAGAGATGCATTTGTTGGTCTAGAACAGCGGTTCCAAAACCGTTTTTTGGCCATGCCCCACCTAAGCATCTCTAAAATCTTGATGTCGCTTTGTGACATATGATTTTTATTATTCAAAAAGTGAATTCATATTCACGTGGACGAAGCCTAAAAAGCCATTAATTTGGTCTAAACAAGCTAACAAGAAACATGGTATCCATGAAAGAGAAAAATAAAAGAACGAAAGGAGAGTTGAAGTACTAAGGAAGAAATCACTAAGAAATTATTTAAAAAATAATAATTATATGAAGTGATATAAAAAACAGCAAATTAAGTTTCAAAACCGCTGTATACATTCTGATTTTAATTTTAAAAATGTTTATGTCACAATATATATTTTTACAGTCAAACCCCGATAAGACGCCCCCGTTAAGCCGCCACCCTCGCTGTTCGTCAAGAAATTTGGCGAAACGGAACTGTTCTATGTTAATGGAATAAGCAAACCCCGATAAGATTCATCCGCCATCCGCCAGTAGAAACGTCTAACGCTGTAAACAAATATTCCTTTTGATATTGTATTTGTCCTCATTATTCCGCCAGGGATATGTAAGGTGTCTTACATCCGGAAGTTCATCAGTACTGTAGATACAGTATTATAGCTCTCTGGATTCATTTGTAACCAGCGGGTAAAAGAGATGAAGTTAACGATTAATCGAGTCTCTTTAAGCCTGGTTCATACCTAGGTTGTAGAAAATTTAAGATCGTGAACCAGATCGTTTTCATAGTTAATTGCAAATAAAGATACTGTACAGTAAGCTGCGTACATTGTGTTTTACAGAGAACTCAAAGTAGAGGATCAGAACAGCAGATGGTGTTTTCTCTATAATACTGTATACATATATGATACGTATACTATACAGGTAGGCCTCGATTAGTGCGAATAATTGGTTCCACGAATTTCAATACAGGTAGGCCTCGATTAGTGCGAATAATTGGTTCCACGAATTTCTATGTATATACAGGTAGGCCTCGATTAGTGCGAATAATTAGTTCCACGAATTTCTCCCACAGGTAGGCCTCGATTAGTGCAAATAATTGGTTCCACGAATTTCTCGGCTATTCGTTTTTTGGCCATGCCCCACCTAATAGAATTCGCACTATTCGAAGTATTAACTCTATGTAAAATATGGTAATTGGTTCTTGCTTTGTTATATTGGTTGTCATATTTTAATTAAATATGAAGAAATAAAAATTTAAAATTATTTAACACAGGACTATGTTTTCTACCCCAATTAATTTTATTCCTGTTTCTATCAAGTAGAATAAGAACAGGACTCTCTCAATACGATCTAAACTGTGTATGATGGGGTTCAGTCGGGTTCAATAAGTCAGACTCCGTGAAAAAAATCTGGAACCGGATCTACCAGATGGCTGGTCATTCAACAACTTATTAACTTAATAATGATCGATATGTGTTTAATATCATTCACATAATTTAAGAAAACCGATTATACATTGTAATATTTCTGATCTGATGATTTTCATTATGTTGGTTGTCATATTTTAATTAAATATGAAGAAATTAAAATTTTAAAATTATTTAACACAGGACTACGTTTTTTACCCCAATTAATTTTATTCCTGTTTCTATCAAGTAGAATAAGAACAGGACTCTCTCAATACGATCTAAACTGTGTATGATAGGGTTCAGTCAGGTTCAATAAGTCAGACTCCGTGAAAAAAATCTGGAACCGGATCTACCAGGTCATTCGACAACTTATTAACTTAATAATGATCGATATGTGTTTAATATCATTCACATAATTTAAGAAAATAAGTTCATTTATTTTAAGGCAATATTTCACATAAATATTATCTGATTTGAATGAATTTCACAAATATTATTGAAAATCTCTAGGGCCGCACTTTTCAAAATGATGATAGCATAGGGTACGTTTTTAAGTTCAACACTCTCCACCACTGATGTACATCCAAAATGACGTCATAACAACCCATCGGTAGGTCTAAAGTGTCTGTTTTTAAATTCAACCCTTGCGCATCAATATGGCTGACTATTTGGATGTTATTTTGTCTTCTGCTGCTAGTCAATTTTTTAATACCGACGTAGGAAATTATTTTTTCAAATGCAAAAAAAATAGCTGCTGTGGAACTATCAACAGACAAAGCATAAACTGATTCTCCAATCTTTTCATTTACTCTTTGCATGGAAGCAGCCATCTTAAAAAATGACATCAAAGTCTGTGTCCATCAGCATCAACCGAACAAATACTATGGTTGATGTGGTGAGTTAGTGTTCTATCAACAGACAAAGTATAAACTGATTCTCCAATCTTTTCATTTACTCTTTGCATGGAGGCAGCCATCTTAAAAAATGACATCAAAGTCTGTGCCCATCAGCATCAACCGAACAAATACTATGGTTGATGTGGTGAGTTAGTGTTGAATACACCAGTGTACTGGTGAATTTACAATCAGTTTAACAAACATGGATATACACTGATGGAGAGTGTTGAATTTAAAAACGCACCCATACCGTTATTAGTCAGCGAGGAATCGATTACAAGATTTCAGCGCCGGTTCTATAATAATACGAACTTAGGCAATCACCTAGGGCCGCTATAATTTGGGAGCTCCAATATTGCTAATAAAAATGGAAAAATAAATTGTAACGTTGGAAAAATAACTAAATAAACCTTGCCTAATTTAATAATAATGATAAAGTTTTATTACAAAATTAGGTCTACCTTTTTATATAAAGTTTTATGTAAATATCGTACGATGCTGTTTCCTGTTTTGAAACATTGCAACCTTATAGTTGATATTTTTAAATTATCCAAAATAATCAAATATTTTATAGCATAATTGGAAGAGGTGTTTAAGTAGCCTATATACTTGGCAAAATAATTAATATTGGTTCTGTCGATATATATTATTCATAACACAGAATTACACAGAATACGTGATTCAGAACACAGAATTAATGTTTTCAATATATCATATTTGTTTAGAAAACTGTCTGTCTTCCCTCACCAACAATTTATAAGAGGTTTTCCTTTTTGCACCTGTAGAGGACTTCTATGATTAGATGTGTACGTTGAGCTTTCCAATTGATTAGTCATATTGAGGGAATGATATGTGAATTTGAAAAACTAAGATAGGATCTAAATTGTATTTTATATTCTAGACCAGGTTCAGATATTGTTGATATTCTTCATTCAATCATTGTAATTTCAACATAAGTAAACAATAGGAAAAACAGTTATATATGTTACCGTCAAAACTCGAAATTAGTTAAAACCCGAATTACTTAGTTGAAACTAGCTTTAACAAAGCCCGTTCGTGAATACTAGTATTAACTAGTCAATACTAGAATTCAATAAGGCATTTTAGTTAGACAGTGATTGCATATCAAGAATTTAGTAAGTTCTACATTGTATATTGTAATATAAAAATTCTTAAAAAACAGTGTTGTAACTTTTTAACAAATATTTATTTAAAAGTAATTATTTATCATCTGTACTAACAATTAAAGTTAGTATAGATCAATAGTTCCCAACCTCTTTTGTCCATGCCCCACCTAATCATCTCTAAAATCCTGATGCTCCTATGACATAGAATTTTTATTATTCAAAAAGTGAACACCTATTCACATGGAGGAATAAAAAACTGAAAATATTTATCATGGGGTTCGGGCCCGGCTCTTCGATCTCCATCCTCCACAATCCGGCTGATCCCTCCGCAGGGGTGGGCAGCCTGTGGAAGAATAAAAAGCCATTAGCTTGGTCTAACAAGCTTCCAAAAAAATGGCACCCACGAAAGAGAAAAATAAAAGAAGGAAAGGACAGTTGAAGTACTGAGGTAGAAATCACTAAGAAATAATAATATTAATATGAATGATATGAAAAAAACAGCAAAGTTTCAAAATCACTGTGTACATTCTGATTTTAATTTTAAAAATGTGTATGTCACAATATATATTTAGATACTGTATATGAGTCCTGGAACCATAAGAAATGCAAAAAGTTCACTGTTAATAACTCATTCTCAAATTGCCCCCCTTAACATGTTTCGATAAATCGCCAACCCCGATTAGCCGCCAAAATCGTCCACCATCGAAATGGTAAAATCGAAATGGTCGCGTGTTTTCGGGTTTTGACTGTATATTGTATATGAGGCGCCTAGAACCATAAGAAATGCAAAAAGTTCACTGTTAATAACTCATTCTCAAATTACCCTCTTAAAAATTAAATTGCCCCTATGGGGCGTGCACCCCACGTTGGAAACGCACGCGCCATGGGGGTCGTGCGTTCCCAACGTTGTCCCCAAAACTCCCATCTTTACTCAATGGTCACGATTATAGAGCTCTCTTAGAAAATTACATAGCCAAAATAGAAGGGCTCTAGAATCTATAGATCAGCGCTTCTCAAACTTTTCCACTTGGCGACCCCTTTTACCCGAGAAAATATTTAGCTCTAGAATCTCTTGATCAGTGCTTCTCAAACTTTTCCACTTGGCGACCCCTTTTACCCGAGAAAAATATTTTCGCAATCCTAGGTATAGAGCTATATAATGTAGAAATATGAATTAAAACATTTGCTAAAATATTTTGGAACCCCAAATTTTGTTACGCGACCCCATATGGGGTCGCGACCTATACGTTGAGAAGCACTGTCTAGATAATCAAATATAGTGACTCGTAAAAAATAAGAAGTGGTATAGTCTAAAAAGCTCATATAGATCTACATAAGTTCGAGCACAAAAATTCCATTTCTGATATTTTCGTATCCAAACCAGGACTCGTTTAGCAAATAAACTATAGATTGTGTATTGAAAAGCTATTTTAATAAAAATTCAGTAATTGTGAAACAAATATGATTATTTTTCATTATTATTGAAATGTGATCTATGTTTTCAATATAATTAAAATATTAAATAAAAAACAAATATAAAACAACCCAATATTATTTGATTACATTTTGTACGGTTTTTTTCTCTGCCTCATTTTGTATTATTCCTTATTAAAAACAAGTATTTTTTAACTAAAACATTTTTATTGAAATCTCGAGATTCTCGAAAATTTTTAGAAAGGGAATCTCGAATCTCAAGAAATAAATAAATTACTAATTCGGGAATTCCCAAATCTCGAGAAAGCAAAAAGTTTCGGAAAACACGGTCATTATTAATCACTGAATCTACCAGATTATGTTGGGTAGCCTGTGATAGGCACTACAACTGGCTGCCATCATATACAGTATATCGTAAGTGTAATATGGTGTCTTAATAAAAATAAATCAAACCAATCAGCACTTCCAGTTTTTTTAGGAAGAGTCCGGACTCGGTTTGTTAAACCTCATCCTTCAGCTGACGGCTGACCTACTGTAGGTGTGGATGGTCCATTGTCGGCATGGAAATGTTCTGCTTCTTAGTGTCCAATGGGTGGAAACCGACATAAAAGATAAAAAATAGGCGCCCCGAAATTTATACGGATATTTTAATTAAATCTGTTCGTTGTGATAGCACATGGTAAAACAATCGCGTACCACCTTGAAGGAGTGGGTTTGATTTCGGACCTCTTGAAAAATTATTCATAGGATCCGGACGGCAGACTGTCGTTCCCCCTCTTCGACAATCTCACTGATCTTTCCATAGAAGTGGGTAGCCTATGGCAGGCCTGTATTAATCTAATTTAGTAATCACCAGATTGGAAGTTGCATTATTGACGAAAAATCGGCGATCATGATGATATAAGTTTTCATTCACGTCGACTGAAATGTAGCTGTAGCTGTAAAGACAGTTTATATATTAAAGTTAAAAATAAATGCGGTAGAAACAGTTCAAGTTTTTATATATTTTTCATCTCTCCAAGGTTAAAATAATGGTTAAAAATTAATGCACACAAGTAATATATATACAACTACAGTAACTGGTAACAGTAACATTTCGGAAGAAAATATAAAGACAATATTTCTTAACAATTAACAGTAATTGTGAGTATAAGCTTTAAGTGAAGATATTACAGTAGGAAAGAAAATAAGCAAGTATTTTAGACAGATACTTTTTCCTTTTATATACAGAATACTATAAAGGATGTCTAATAATGTTTTAATACGCAGGTATTTACGTTATTGAAATTTTTATAAAATTATCTGTATAAGTTATATAATAATTATTTATAAATTAAACTGACCAGAAATTCCGATATTTGAGTTTTCGTCCCGACTTGAAAAAAATGTCCCAGATTATCCCGTGTTTTATCTATAAGTAAATAGTTCATATTAAAAATTTTAAAACAGATTAACTAGATTTAAATTGTTTATGAATTAATACAGTTTTTTCTTTTTGTTTTTGATTGTTTGTTTGTTTGTGCATTGATTAAATAAATAAATAATTTAAAAAGTTAACATCTGAAGAATTCGCCTTCTTAACTTTTACTATACATAGAATGTAGATACTCTAATATAACCAATGTGGATGAATCAATCTGAAGAAAAAGTAATAAGAGTAATAGTAAAATATATTGTTTATATTTCTTTATCTCTTCCTGATTTTTTGGCAAATTTTTAAATAATTTATTTTTTCATTGTTTTCCAAAGAAAAAATTGTTTTGGATTCTATGCAATTAAATGCAACGCCACACCTTACGCCATTCCAAATTCCAATATCTAGACCAGGCGTGTCAAACTCATTTTATTAATTAAAATGAGTTTGACACGCCACTTAATGAGCCTGTAAAATTGTCGCGGGCCACATCATACTTAAAATTTTTTAAATGTGATGTGGCCCGCAACAATTTTAAAATTTTAGAGTAAGAATTCAGAAATATAGACAGGATAATTAAAGATATTTGTGTAATCAAATGAAAATATTACAAAAATATATAATTATTATAAAATTGCTTTTAATTTAATTCCTCGCTATCAATCTTTAATTTTCTATTAAGCATTAAAAGTCACATTCTTTTGTGTACAAAAACAAAAGCTTTCCATCTAAATTTTAAAAACTCAAATATCCATAACTATTTACATTTTTTAAATAAGTTAATAACACAATAAATAAATCTTTAACAATCCGCTAGCGTATGCTTAATACACTCCTTCAAAGAGGGATTGTTTGGAATTTTATTATTGTATTTGCCTATCCAAAAAAACACAGGTTCTCATTTGTGGTTTTTTGTTTTTTGGAAAGAAATTTCACACAAACCCATACAGTTCTTGCAGGAAAGCACTTAGTTTGTGTCATCGATCTGAAAGATCACTGTCATCTTACGAATACGTCGATAAGGCCAATCGAAAAATCTAGTGCAATTACATTTCATTAAAATCAAACTAGTGTATAATAGTTTATGACATAGGAAGTAACTCCTCTCGCTTCGTAGTTATTATCTCATAAAATATTGTTCTCATTTTCATTTTAGTTAAGAGTGTTTGGGGCCACAAAAAATCGCATCGAGGGCCGCATGCTGCTCGCGGGCCGCCAGTTTGACACCCCTGATCTAGACCGTCCCGGATTAAAGTTCAGAGAATCTGGTCACTTTATTATAAATACTATTGTTCAAATTGTACTTTGTTGAATCAATTACTGCCGAAAAGGAATGATTCATAAAAATTCAAAATAGCTCTATTATTATAAATAGGATAGTAGTTACATCTTCCCCTGACAGTATCCAGAATAACAGTGATGACATCATACTGTTGTTTTTGTTCGGATGGCCAGAGGTACTGTCAGCCTGTCAGAAAAGCAGGTTACAGTACCTTGAATAACAGTTTATACAGTACCCTGAATAACATAATCAGTGTGACGTCATACTGTTGTTTTGTTCGTATAGGCGCGCGCTGTCAGCGCGCGGCGGCGGGAAAACAAGTGTGCGACTGGAAGTATTACCGGTGTGGAGGAACGACACCGGTAACCGGTGTTTTTGTTCGGATAGCTGCTATATTTGCATCAAACTTCGGTGTCGTCGTTTCTATTTGGCCGAAAAATATTATTTTAGCACGTATTTTTAAATAAAAGTTATTTTTATTAGAGAAAGTAAATTAAGAGTTAAAGGGTTAAACGAGTTTTCTCAGACTTCATAGACTACTAATATATATTGATTAATAATAAAACCCGTTTCTAGGTGAGTGAAAAAATGGCAGGAAGTTGTGCACTCATATTAAAAATTATTTGGGGATGATATTTTTAGTATCTGAAATTAAAAGGGTTAAACGAGTTTTTCCCACAGACTTCATAGACCGGTAATATATATTGATTAATAATAAAAGCTATCTGTAGGTGGATGAAAAAATGGCAGGAAGTTGGGCACTCATATTAAAAACTTTTCCACTCCAATGCCTTGGTAGCCAAGACAAGCGCGCACCGTCGTCCGGTCCAATGACGAATGAACTTATAAATGTCCGTTACTTATTTGTTTGAGGTTGACCGATGATAACTTCTAATAAAATTTGATTTTTAAAATTTAATTAGAACATGCTTTCCATTTCGTATACAAATTACACGCTATTTTTACGATATTTCTTTTATTATAGCATTAATTAAACATAGGAATAAGTACATATTCGATAATTAAATTACGTCACACAATATTTATCATATTTCTGGTAGAATATCACATTTTATAAATTATCTACATAATTGTCGTATTTATTGCCAAATATTCTTCATGATATAATATTCCCGTCGACTTTTATTTAAACGTATAGCCACTAGCAACTAGTCGTTTGAATAGTTTACGTGAAGACTCAAAATAAGGACTTTTCTTTTAATATTTCTAGAAGAGGAGAAATATTAAAAGAAAAGTCCTTATTTTGAGTCTTCACGTAAACTACTCAAACGACGAGTTAAAAGATAGAAAAATAAAACTAAAACGCGCCAAGAAAATTTTGCCGCCCATGGACGAAACGGAAATGCAGTTAGCAACATTAATCGTCCTAAGTGCAATCCATGGTGCAACCATCGGTGCAATCTAACTAGATATTCTCATACGAACTAATACTTCTTATGAAATGAAAATTACTTATCTAACATTATTTTAAGAAAATACGAAGAAAACTGCCAAGTAAACAATTATTTTAAACATTTGTGTAGTAGAATACCTTATTCCATCCGCAAGAGGGATAATACGATTGTTTGTTTATACAAGGCGTCAGGTTTCAGATTGCGCCATACTTTGAGCGCTCAAATTTCAACATAAATTGTCTTCGTCAGTTGAAAAAATTTTTTATAATTATGAAGTATTTGGTATTATTATATGTGGAATATCACCAGGAATGTAAATATATCAACATTTTTTTTATCCGATGCAGAAATTATGAATAATTTGAAAAAATTATGTTTTGTTTACATATGCAAATTAGGCCTAATTCTTTCGTATTTTTTTTCTTTTTTTCTTTTGGTCCTATAACTAAAATTTAAAAGCGATATCAGAATAGAATATATGGACAACAAAATATAATTTTTCGTGCCAAAAAATTAAAAAGTAAAAAAGTTACGGCAAAATATCAAATATCGAGCATCATATTTCATAACCCTTCGGACCCTTAGGGAATATTTTTTTTAAAGGAGTGGAAAAGGTATTTCAAGGTTTTAACTTCTTGCTTACAATCTTTCTTGGAATCAATTCAAGGTGAAACTTCCTCGTAAAATTTCGTGTACTGATAGAGGGCATCGAAAAAGTTGAAAATGTCAAATGAACACATGGTCTAAATGGCACTCTTTCTTGGAATCAATTCAAGGTGAAACTTCCTCGTAAAGTTTCGTGTACTGATAGAGGGCATCAAAAAGTTGAAAATGTCAAATGAACACATGGTCTAAATGTCACCATCTTCGAGTTTGACTCTTTGAAGGTAGCCAATCATCATCGAACTCGCAAAATTTCGTTGGCAGGCGTTGCGTCGCGTCGCTTCGATTGTGATTTGCTAATTCTTCGCATGTTCGGTTGTGATTGGAAGGTTTAAAAGTTTCTAACTCGAAAATGACCATATGTTCATTTGACATTTTCGACTTGTTTTGATGCCCTCTATCAATACGCAAAGTTTTACAAAGTTTTCCTTAAGCCTGTATAATTTAACAAAATTTTTAATTAACAGGTTCTTTAAACAAAGCTGATTTAAGTTAAGAATTTTTCATGTTATTAGGGAGTTTCCGTACAGCTACGACGCAACTCCGACCGATAAAAATCTACAGTTTGCTCATGCGTGAGATTGTAAGTCTTATCATTGCTTTTCCTATCTGTTTCGGTTATATCATTGATCGATAAAAACAGTTTTTTACCGTCTTGTTTTCGTGACGAGCCGATACACCCAGAATATTAAAATTCGCTGACAGCGGTTTAATATAACAGATGATCTTTATTACAGATAAAAGAGGATAGCATAGAAATAATTTATGAGAATACAGGAAATTTACGAGAATAAAGAGAATTTACGATAATACAGCATCTGGTATCGGCGGTTTGAACTAATTTTGAGTCGCTGAAGCGACTGCTGCTTCTTTCCAAAACGATACGATCATCTCGTTTAGTTATCGTTCGGAACCGAGCAGTAACTGTGCGGAAACTCATTACTGTATTAAAATAAAACGAAACAATTCTTTTAAATAAATATTTGATTAATCATAATTTTACCATATATCGAATAACTTTCAATCGTTTGCAATATTATGTGAAAAGATGGAAACACCATCTTCTATTAGTTGCCAGTATGACTTCCAAATATGTCAACAGCTTGAATTTACTGTACTTTAGAGATTGGGTCCACACCCCCAGCATTTGGTTCCCATACCCCAAATGGGTATGGATACCCCGAGATTTTTTTGTATATTTTACACCCATTTCCAATCATGGAGATTACTAAAGGGGCGGAGCCAATTCCAACCATGGGTTGCACCCAAACCGTGGGCGGGGACCGGATGGTGAAGGACGAGAATCGCCGGGCAGACGCCCAGCACACCGAAAAAACTTTTCAGAGGATGCCGCACCCTGGACGCGAACTCGGGTGGCAGGCCCACTCAACTATGCGGCAGTGGAGATCCCCGATTAAGAACCCCTGGCTTATCAAAATATTGTTATATATAATGTAGTTTATTTTGGAACGACTGCTTTGGATGGTAGACAATGGCTCGGGCGGCGGCCTGCGAACTATCCAACACGTTATATGACACGTCGGGACCCGACGATCGGGCTCTTTTCGATGCCGGGACCGTGACAAAACTCTTGGATGTCACCCCCCTTAGCATCTCTGATCACGGGTAGCGCTATTCTTCTCGTGCTGTTTATTGTGAATCTGTAATAGTTCTATGTATCGTTCTCGTTTTATGACCTGTCCATATCTATTGATATGTCCAACATGTCGCTGTCGAAGTGAGTAAAGAAGAAAAATGTAGACTTGTTATTTAAATAGGCCTATCTATAGAAATGTAATGTGTGCCCTTTGGCCCGTGGAAACTAAAACTATTTACTATTTGGCCCTTTACAAAAAAGTTTGCCGACTTCTGCTCTATACTAATAACGATTCTTTAATTTTAGAAATTCTAACAGAAGACTTTTATTCGAATTTCCTGTTTTCGATTTTAATAATTATCCTTCCAATCATCCGTTATATTCTCGACTGCATCAACAAGATTTAGTCTATTTTAAAGATTAAACAAAATCTAAATCAATTAAAGAATTTAATGCTCTTAAATCGAAAATATATTCGGTTCTAATCAAAGACGAAAACAGCAAACCAACTGTTAAAGACCTCAAAAATTAGCAGTAAAAACATTTACACACGAATTATATACGTCTGTTTTGACTCAAAACAAAGTACAGGTATATAATTCATGTTTTGTTAAGGCATAAACAATCTCATATTAAACCTTGAAATATTAATTGCAAATAGAGCAATTAATATTTCAAGGTTGAATTATTAATTTCTTTAGTTCGGAATTATGCTCAAGGTAATTGTAGTAAGTCAACCGAAAATTTTAAAGATAACAATATTTTATTTTTAATGGTGAATAATTTTGCGAATATATTTTAACTATCGATAATTACAAGTATTAGGATATTTAAATATCGATTAGGTACAAGTATTTTAGATACTTAAATATTGAAGGAAATTAATAATTTGATGAAAGGAATTTAATAAATAACGATTTTACAGTCTTAAACAAAATAAAATCTATAATATTTTAGTTAATAATTTACTTAATTTATTTTTTAATTAAAATTTGTATTAAAACTTCATTAGTGTTTTTTATTACTTTATTGTATTTTTTAACTCTGTTTTAAACTATTCCTCCTAACTTTGAACTTTAGATTTTGACTCACAATTGTTTTCTAATACAGTGGTACCTTGGTTAACGACGGTAATCCGTTATAGGATTACCGTCGTTTTACTATTTTGTCGAAGTTCACATAATCAGGAGTCATTAACCAAAGCCTGCGTCATTAAGCATGATATTTTTTTCTTACAGCCACTCGTCGTTAACCAAGTACATCGTTATCCGAGGCCGTCGTTAACCAAAGTACTGTATATGCTTTCACATGGAATGTAATCGAAATACAAACATTAAAGAAAAAGAGTATTTTTAAATTTTTTTCATCGATAATTTTAAAATTTTTTTGGCCTCATCTGAGATGAGAAAAAAATTTTAAAAACTTCGATGAGGGACGAATAAATATTTTAAAACCGTCATCATAAAATATTTTATATAAAATAGTTTATTTTGGCACAACTGCTTTGGGTGGTAGACAGTGGACTCTGGTGGCGGCCTGCGAACTATCGAACACGTTATGTGACACGTCGGGGCTCGACGATCGGGCCCTTTTCAATGCAGGGCCTATGACAAAAGTCTCGGATGTCACCCCCTCTCAGCGGTCCTGGAAATATATAATTAATAATTTCGAAACCCTTGTTAAGATTTCAAGGAAAACTTGCGGCTCTCCTTGACCTAAAAAAGAAACTGATTTCAGCTGTCAACAATGAAGCTTGGCCATCCCTGCTTTATACTATGTTGCCTGGACGGACGCGCCGGCAAATCTGTATTAACGTATGAGAATCTCACGTCTGGTAGGTTAACATAGATTAGCCGGCGCGTCCCTGGATACGATAATCTCTTTGTTACAATCTAATTTGTCCCAACCGCCCATTTTTCTATAGCGAAATGTAGGGTAGGGTAAGTTAACTTTCTATCAGTTAAGATCTGCCAGAAAGTTGCGCGATTTGATTATATAATTTTGTCAAAGATCTAGAATTTTGTACAGCGAAATCCTGCATAGAATCCTAAGTAGTTACATCTTCCCCTGACAGTATCCAGAATAACAGTGATGACATCATACTGTTGTTTTTGTTCGGATGGCAGGAGGTACTGTCAGCCTGTCGGAAAAGCAGGTGACAGTACCTTGAATAACAGTGTGGCGTCATACTGTTGTTTTGTTCGTATAGGCGCGCGCTGTCAAAAAACTGTTAAAATTATATATCTTATTAAACTGTTTAAATTAAACAGTTTAATAAGATATATAAGGCTCATTCGGCAATTCATATCAATCTGACTAGATATCTGAATAGATCACGTGATTTCTCAGTTTCGTCTGATTCCTCTGACTTGGCATTTACCGAACGCATATGTCTGCTTCTCTACTGACCAGCATGGCGGACGAAGTGATAAATTAATACGTTATCATATATTACAATGCTTTACGTGCATAGTAATACGAATTAAAAAAATTTACACTGGACTGATGGCTAATCATCCTCAATATAAATACGATTTATTGAAATAATTATCAAAAAAACAAATAACTACGACATTAATAAATAATAAAGAATTTCTTTATTAATTAATAATAAGGCGCGGTCGCGCTCACGTTTGGAACCACTGATACAGATAAATGATGATAAAATTAAAATTTATTTTTTTACGTAGGACACAGAGATTGGGGGATTTTGGGGTCTCGACAAAAATTTCTGTTTAATCTTTCAGATTTTTGTGTGATGGATTAGTATCGAAATGGCTCCACTAAAAGTATCCCTTATGACTTATGTGATTTGGTGGCTTAATATAAATTAACTTATCCTTTAGACTTCTGTTCGAATTTGGATTAATTAGATTTTTTTCCTGAGTGGTTTTGTGCTGCTTTCCATGTGGCAGGTACTAAGCAGTGAAACATTTCAATAGTTATTACGGTCCGCTCACAACTCTCAAGAGGTCAGGCATGCCGAAAGATGGTGTTCAACGAGCCGGGTCCGGTGTTTTTGATAATAAATGTTGCCACTTTCCATTGAACGCTCACTAAATGGCGGGTAAAACAAGCCCTTTCTACATGTTACCCATTTCTGAGAAGAGGCCATTCTGATTGTGGAGGACAAGGATTGATGGACTGGACCCACACCACAGGTAAACATTTCTAAGAGATGAGATCCAAGAATTAAACCCGAATCTTCTAGAGTGAAAACCGAAGCATTTCCACGCGACTAATCCGGTCAGGTAGCCGAGCCTGGTTAGATTAGGTTAATTTAAATTACGCCGTCGATTCTAAATCTGGAGCGGTTACTTTTAGAACTTATCACCAGCTAGCTAACACCCATTATGAAATGTGATTCAATGGGCCGCGTAAGTCGGCCGGATTGGCCGCGTGGAAACCCTTCGGCTTTCCACTCTGGAGGACCCGGGTTCGAGTCTCGGGTCCCACATATCCCCGATTTTGAAACTTTTCGGGGACCGGCCCGAAAAGTCGAACGAGGCCGCGTGGAAACGCTTCGGCTTTCCACTCTGGAGGGCCCGGGTTCGAATCTCGGATCCCGGCTTTCCACTCTGAGGACCCGGGTTCGAATCTCGGGTCCCACCCCTTGAAAATATTTATCGTGGGGTCCGGGCCCAGCCTGTCAATCCCCGTCCTCCACAATCCGGCTGACCCAGTACCCGGGTTCGAGTCTCGGGTCCCACCCCTTGAAAATATTTATCATGGGATTCGGGCCGGCCCTTCGATCTCCATCCTCCACAATCCGGCTGATCCCTCCGCAGGGGTGGGCAGCCTTGGGCCGCGTACCGCATTTCATAGGTGATAAGTTCTAAAAGTAGCCGCTCCAGATTTATGAATCGACGGCGTAATTTAAATTAACATAATCTAACCAGGCTCGGCTACCTGACCGGATTAGTCGCGTGGTTTAAATTAACCTAATCTAATCAGGCTCGGCTACCTGACCGGATTAGTCGCGTGGAAACGCTTCGGTTTCCACTCTAGAAATGTGATTCAATGGGCCACGTACTTGTCGGCCGGATTAGCCGCGTGGAAACGCTTCGGCTTTCCACTCTGGAGGACCTGGGTTCGAGTCTCGGGTCCCACCCCTTGAAAATATTTATCATGGGGTCCGAGCCCGGCCCGTCGATCCCCGTCCTCCGCAATCCGACTGACCTCTCCGCAGGGATGAAGCAGCCTGTGGAAGGGCTTGTTTCGCCCCGTCACTTAGTATTCTCCCAATAGCCTGTGGAAGGGCTTGTTTCGCCCCGTCACTTAGTATTCTCCCTGAGAAAAGTGGCGTCATCTGATAACAAAAAAAAATAGGCCGGGCCCAGACCCCTCCTGAAATACTGGAGATGTGGAACTGGAATCATAGTAAATATTAAAAATGCAGATAAAACTCATTTAAAATGACCTGGTAAATTTTGGCGCCGAATTGTAGCGCCAATATATTGTAGCGATCGGTGGCCTTAACTAACTGCTTACCACTTTTTCGATAGTCCAGGAAAGATGTCAGTGGACATCACCATATGCATTGTCGTACGGACTTCTCCTAAAAAACTGGTGGTGTGGGACCAGGAATTGAATCTGTTTAAATGAAAAATGATAATTAAATATTTTTTTCATACATTTTATTTATAGTCTATTAATTATAAATTATTTCATTAATGATTGATTTTGATCATATGTTATTTAAAGCAGTGGTTCTTAACCTTTTTGAAGTCATGTAACACTTTCGATTGTAAAGAAAATTTGGAACACTATATTACTAAGATCATAAAACAAACAACAAAAATATTCATGAACATATATTTTATTAAAAATTATATGAATTACATATTAAATAATAATAAAAACATTAATTAAAAAACATATTCTTAAGAACTGTAAGTAACTCTTTTTGAAAAATGGAACATTTTTAAATCAAGTTTAATGCGATACCTGAGTTAATTGTCTTTTTACAAGGCCGGATTGGCCGCGTGGAAATGCTTCGGCTTTCCACTCTGGAGGACCCGGGTTCGAGCCTTGGGTCCCATCCCTTAAAAATATTTATCGTGGGGTTCGGGCCCGGCCTTCGATCTCCATCCTCCACAATCCGGCTGACCCCTCCGCAGGGATGGCAGCCTGTGGAAGGGCTTGTTTCACCCGCCACATAGTATTCTTCCAAAATGAAGTGTGGCGTCATCTGTTGACCAAAAAACACATTTTTTGACCCTTCCTTCCTCCCATTCGTTATTTTTCGTCATAGCTAGTATGTCTGTTGACCATGACATAAATTTGAAGACCTCTTTTCTTTTACTTAAAAATTTTTTCCCGATTTTATGTAAAAATAATAATAAATTAATTAATAGGAAATAGTTTTCCAAAATGAAGTGTGGCGTTATCTGTTGACCAAAAAACACATTTTGTGACCCTTCCTTCCTCCCCTTCGTTATTTTTCGTTATAGCTAGTATGCCTGTTGACCATGACATAAATTTGAAGACCTCTTTCCTTTTAAAAATTTTTTCCCGATTTTATGTAAAAATAATAATAAATTAATTAATAGGAAATAGAATTCCTGTATAGAAAAACTCAGTTATAAGCTACAGAAAGCAACAAAATCACAAGTATAAATAGCAAATACTAATTCCAAATTTGATCTACGTACAGTACATTTACATATAAAAATTTTTCGCTAATGAGCATAATCGGTCGCTATCTAAAGATCAGGTTCTTAAGAATATGCTTTTTTTAATTAATGTTTTTTTATTGTTATTTAATATGTAATGCATATAATTTTTAATAAAATACATGTTCATGAATATTTTTGTTGATCTAAAGATCAAATAAAGTACTGTAATTTTTGTCGTAATAATTTATAAAATATGAAATATTTTATTAAATATCGATAATGTATCTTAGATGCCATATCTCAATGAACTTATAAATGTCCGTTACTTATTTGTTTGAGGTTGGCCGATGATAACTTAGAATTAAATTTTAAAAATCAAATTTTATTAGAACATGCTTTCCATTTCGCATCTAATAAAATTTGATTTTTAAAATTTAATTCTAACATGCTTTCCATTTCGTATACAAATTACACGCTATTTTTACGATATTTCTTTTATTATAGCATTAATTAAACATAGGAATAAGTACATATTCGATAATTAAATTACGTCACACAATATTTATCATATTTCTGGTAGAATATCACATTTTATAAATTATCTACATAATTATCGTATGACTTCAAAAAGGTTAAGAACCACTGCTTTAAATCAAACATATGATCAAAATCAATCATTAATGAAATAATTTATAATTAATAGACTATAAATAACCAAATATTCTTCATGATATAATTTTCCCGTCGACTTTTATTTAAACGTATAGCCATTAGCAACTAGTCGTTTGAATAGTTTACGTGAAGACTCAAAATAAGGACTTTTCTTTTAATATTTCTAGAAGAGGAGAAATATTAAAAGAAAAGTCCTTATTTTGAGTCTTCACGTAAACTACTCAAACGACGAGTTAAAAGATAGAAAAATAAAACTAAAACGCGCCAAGAAAATTTTGCCGCCCATGGACGAAACGGAAATGCAGTTAGCAACATTAATCGTCCTAAGTGCAATCCATGGTGCAACCATCGGTGCAATCTAACTTGGTGCAACCAACCTCCTTGTTTTCAACAAGGTGCAATCTGCCGACTCCATCATTCGTCAATGTGTAGTAATTTTTGAAGACAGTGGCAGTGGTGTAGTGCTAAAAAAAGAAGTACCGGAACGCTACCTATACATATCTATATTGAAGAACTATACATGTACTCAGGAAGTCAAAATAAAGTATGCAGAGTTGTATGACAACAGTATATGTATGCATACATATTTCATTGTACTCTCGTTCTCTCTGTGCATAGTTTAATAAGTCCCTACATATACACCGTATTGCTCATTGAAGACTTTCATTAAAAATAAGATATTTTTGACGTTTAATCTTTAATTTGAAGTTATGAACTTAATAGTTAATAAAATTAATTATATGCAATTATTCAATTAAGCTCAAAGATATAATAGATGTAATGTATTCTAACAAATTGTACCCGTAAGCGTTCCAATCGTGGAAAAAAATACTGGAACGACGTTCCGGCCCCACTACACCACTGGACAGTGGTATAGTATTATCTATACTAAAAATAAAATAACAACAATTTGCATTATATAAACAATAGAAATTTTACGCTGCATATAAATCGCGTGTTATTAATGTGTCTGGAAAAAAATGCAATATTTTATTCGTATTTTGTTTAAAGTAAAAATTAAAAATTTTTATAAATAACAATCTCAATTTAAAATATTGCATTTTATAACGGTATTCATGGAAAACTGAAATGATTTGGGAGAAAATGAAGCTTAAATATGTTCAGCGTAAAACGTGTTAGAATCTTAACAAAATGGCGAATTTCCAGTAACCAACGTCGTCGTATAAATTAACTTTCATTTTTGAATTCAAACAGGACATAGCTTCCAATTTTTTATTATTGATTTTTTTTCTTATATTTGCAATTAAAGAAAAAGAGTATCATATATAATAAAGGAATAAACGTGTGGACTCCATGCTTCTGCGCATGCGCGAACTCCCGCAGCCAGAAGTGTCGCCGTACTATTTTCTCTCGCTTCGAATCTTTAATCGAGTTTTTAGAAACTAAATCCTAATCGCATTATAAATTTTGCTTTAAATTATCATAGTTTACTTCCTATTAAATGTCTTTTTATAAATTTTGCTTTAAATTATCATAGTTTACTTCCTATTTATGTTTGCATACACTTCTTTTTGTTATTTGATTTCAATTTCTGTCTTTTTCGATCGAAAAATGTTGACTGTAACCCGGCTCGAGAGTTCAGTTTGCATTTGGCGCGTCGAGGCTACATAAATGTTGCATTTAAATAATATTTAATTTATTTCAGAATTTAAATAATATTTTATTCATTTCAGAAATTATAATTTTTTATTTTAAGATAAAAATTACAATTATTATATAAATAACTGAAAAGGTAAATTGATAGTTTGTTAGTTGTCAATTTCATGTAAAGAAAATTTCAAAGTCTAGTCTGAACAAAAAAACAAGCAAAAACATTATATACAAGGTTATGCTAAATAAATAACAAATCTCAAATTTGACAGCTAAGAAACAAAAATGTTTCGTTTTTGATGTATTTGGGCACATAGTGACCAGGGACTAACTAGTTTTTATTAATATTAGTAAAATTTTTCATAATCTTTTCTTTTTATACTGAAGGATTTTAAAAAAAGAATAAAAATGAGAAACTAAATGAACTACATGCGGCATTAACGCATAAAAACGCAGATGCAAAATAATTTATATGCATGCTAATATTTTTACATTTTCAAATACATGTACAATGGATAACGGTTATAATGAATAATTCTTTCTGGTTCCATGACGCTCGTTATAAGAGAATTTTCACTGTACTCAGTGGCGGATTAAGACCGGTTGAGGCTCCGGGCGCGGAAAAAAATATTGGTCCTCTTAAAAAAAGAGAGAATCGATGGAGTAAAAATACATATTGACCATATTTTTAAATAAAACATATTATGTACTATTTATATTTTGAGTAGCAAAAGGTGAAATAGGTTATTACATACTTTTCGTAGTATTGCCAGTGTAGTATTCGTATTCGGCATACGGTAATTGTTTGTCATTGTATTTGGGCTTTGGTTATTAATGAAAATAAGCGAATATAAACATACTATCAGGTTTACTATTGATTGAAAACTTGTATGTAATTATAATAGCATTAGAAAAATGTATAAAATTGGGGTTTTGCGTACCCCAGAAGTCGTGAGCCAGCCGTTAAATCCACCTCTGACTGTACTTTATATTGGTACTTGTATTCTTTAACTTCCAAATTATATCTTTAAACCACTATATTTGACCACAGCATCGGAAGGCAGTATTAAGTCTATGGAATCGACATATTATCAACTTTTATGACGGTATTAATGCGCACGGAACAGTCGATTTCTATGTAAAAAATAATAGCGTCAGTAAGCACGATGTTTATTTTTATGTAATCGTGCCTCTGGGTTTACAGTTTTCAATTTCGAATAAACATTCAATTCAACTTACTTTGAGAATGATATAAAAATTACAAAATTACAACTCTCCGCCATTTTAAAACTGTTAAAATCGGATGGAATGCTAACTTATTTAATGTAAAATCGCGAAGAATTTAGTGAACTATATCATCGGCGTAGTGATATAAATGAACTTCGGTTCTCCCGTAGACATAGTACTGCCTTCCGCTGCAGGTTATATAAGATCTATATCTTAGAATTAGATATAGGCCTTATATTATATAACCAACTACAAATCTCCGAATATATTACATTACAGTTTCTATTTTTCTAACAATTAAGCATAAACGTTTTATGCTTTATTTAAAAAATGTTTAAATCATAGAGATGTAAAACTAATCATTTTTATTGCGTGGCATCACCATTTGATTAACTCCCTCCTCCCAATATCATTTTCGTTACGAATTGTAACGAAAAATGATTAACGCTGTTAGGGGAGGAAAGGGGCAATAAATTCGTAACTTACGAATCTATTGCCTCCTTCCTCCCCTAACAGAGTGACGCAGTTTATGGATGCTCCCTATGATAGTAATCTTGTTAATACTACAGTATACTATACTAACAGAAATAACATTAAATGAGAATATTAAAACTAATTAGATATGATGATCTCAAATACTATAGATAGAAATATAAAAGAATATTTATTATTGTATTGAATTGTAATGAATTCTAAGTTATTAAATTTTAAAATAATCTGGATCTATCTCGTTCTGGATCTTTATACTATATTTTAAAATCTAATTTAAATTTTGATAAATCTAAATGCAATATCAACCTTATTTGTTAGAATTAAATTTAGTTTTAATTTATTCAAAATTAAGACAAATAATAATAACAAAAATGGATAAAAATTTTTTCTAAACTATGAAATATTTTCTTATACAATAGCAGTTAACTTTTTGAAGTATCATTACTTTATAGTACTATATCGGTAACTCAATTAAGAGGGCGCTTACAATAATCAGTTAATCGTCTGCTCGCAAACTGAGGTACCGAGTGAGTATTTTCACTTTGCCACAGAATATTGTAGACATAGTAAATTAGATAAATTATCGATAAATATAACAAAGTATAAAATGCTGAAAAATATTGGTTATATATTTCATTAATTCGATATTCAATTATGATGAACATTAAATTTAAAATAATTAAAAATAAATTGATAATTATCATTAGCAATTATTTATGAATGATATAAGTAAAATAGAAGTTATAAAACTGTGACAATGATGTAGAAAATCATAAATTGTCAATCCTTCAGCATTAAAAGAATGCAAATTCGAGGAAAAGTACGAAAATAACATCATATATTTTTCCTCAGAAAATGTATATCCTTTAATAATGACTTCTATATGAATTAATCCTTCATAAATATTTTGTATTTTTTTACAATATCTCTATTATTATTATATATTTTTGCCAACACTGAATCGAATGTTATATACCAGGGGTGTTCAACCTGTCGATCGTGGAGCGATTTTTGGTCGATCTCTTGTTTATTCCTCCCAAGTTGATTCTTCTTTACAAACTTGATTAAAACTGAAAATATAATAATTTATTTATCATTATTTTGTATTATTTTTTTAATTCTCTTTAAGTGTATTGCTATTGTTTATTTATTTTTCGTTAAAATTGTCAAATTAGTAATTTTGTTATCATTTGGAAGTACAGTATATACATAAAAAGTTTCTAATATTAACTGATATTGAGCAAAAAATTCTGTCGTGTTTCGGATCGACATACTTGTCACAATCCGCTTTTTGAAATATGAACGTAAAAAAAAATCAAGAAACCAAATTACAAACCATCATTTGGATGATTGCATTTGGTCATTTCTTCATATCAACCTGACTATGAAAATTTTGCGAGCTTCAGTGCCAAATTTCATATTAACTTTTTTTTAATCAACTAGCATTTCCTGTAACTTATGAATCTGTAATCAATATGTTGTTTTTTCTAACTTTGATTTTCTAAAATAAAAAAATAAATAAGGTGGAGTGAGGTAAGTGCAGAGCGGCTTTTGCAAAGTTGAACTTTAAACGCAAGTATTTTAACCGATCGTATAAATATTTAACAGAATCGTTAACAATCGCATTGCGCAGCTATTACCGTTTAATTCATCCTTGAAAATTTAAATTTGTTACAAAATCGTACTGTACATAATGTCAGCTACTCTGCACTTAACCCGAAACGGGGTAAGAATGTACGTGCAAGTTACGAAAGTTTTGAAGTTTATTTACGCACGCTAATTGGCACGAGCAGAATTACGAACAAATCTACTATAAAATGCTTTTTACCGCGTTAAGATCGGTTATTTCGTTTTAGAGTTATCTTTTGTTAAACAAACAAAGAACTCTGAAATGTGAGAGGCGGTATAGTGAAATAAAACAAAAATATAAAGTGATATAAGTACACAAATTGTTTAATAACTTGTGTACTTATATCACTTTATATTTTTGTTTTATTTCGCTATATCTCCTCTCACATTATTTCCTTTATATCACTTTTTATTTTTTCAAAGTACACAATTTGTTATTTAATATGAAAATGTTTTTTATTAAATAAAAAATGACATGTTTAATTGATATGTTTGCATTTATCAATCGTCATCTCGACAACGTTCACATTTCGTTCATTTCTTTCGAATAATCGAGCCCTGTTGGTTCTTCTGACGTAGCTACTAATCATATTATATGCTAGAAAAAGAAGTTAATAAACAAATTAAATTGTAGTACGAAACAATAAAATTGAATGTGTTATGAGGCTAGAGCAGCCTAATACGCGATTACCCCAAGGTGCTGATCTGTACTTGCCCCATGTAACAATATTTACGGGGCAAGAGCTTACCAGGGTTTTTCTTAATAAATTTTGAAATGTCAAAAAATATTGTTTATTTAATATAAACTTTAATCAATATTCTTCATACTTACCAAAAAAATAGCTCCTAATATGAAGTTATCTTAAGAATTATTGCATTTTTAAGATCCTGTCAAAGTTGTGTGCGCTGTTCGGACGCGACTCTTTTGTAAAGGTCGATGTAAATACTGGAATCGCATCATTCATTGTGCGTTATCTATGTCGATAGGTTGATATTAACTTTTAGTAGAATACTGCAATATCAAATAGCAAAATTTCGCTTATCTTATAATAAAAAAAGCCCGCTAATGCACTTCCCCCAACTACGCCCTTACTCCACTCCACCTTATTTTATTTCAATATATTTGTTTTATTTGTTGAATTAAAATGATTAAAAGTGATAAATAAGTTTTTAAATACACAAAGTTTTTAGGGTTGGGAGAGTGGGACTTCCGAAACGAGTGAGTGTATTTAACTGCATTGTTGTATGTAATCAAATATCAGGTTGAGGGAATGAACGTGATCTTTATAAGAGAGTAGATCGCCGAATAATTCAGTATAGAAAAGTAGCTCGCATAATAAAAAAGTTGAACACCTCTGTTATATACCGACTTCAAAACTAATTTTGCGATTCGGCGTCGGAGCTGTTCGTGAAAATTGTAATTTATTTCAACTCTTTGTTGTCATCTCGCAATGAATCGTTTAATTTAAAGGATCAAGTAGGTAATAAAAGACTCCCAATATGGGTTATGAAAGGAATATGAAAAAATAATATAATTTATTGATGTATTGGGTTATAGCAGAAATAATTTCGGTTGTAATAAAAAAACTTTTTATTCGTTAAAAAAATATAGTTTACATTTAATCAATTATATAATCACCTTTATTATTATTAACATTTCCCCACTTATAGGAAATTAATGAATGCCTTTTGAATAAAAGTTTCTTATTCAAAAGGCACATACTTTTGGGGCCCTTTAGACTAAACCCGTCCAGGAAAAAATTTTGGGGCTCGAATGGTCAGTATTACTATATCCAGTATACTCTCCAGATCTTATGCCATCTGATTATCACTTATTTAAATCATTATAAAATGCATTAAATGGGAAAAAAATTCAGTAACAATGAAGGAGTCATTTCTTTCATTCAAGATTTTCTTGTATCAAAAAATAAAAACTTTTATTCAGAAGCATTCATTAATTACCTATAAAATGGTAAACTGTCATTAGTAACAATGGTGATTATATAATTGGTTAAATGCAGCGTTTAACGTAAGCCAATGTTTTTAATACAACCGAAATTTATTTTTTATACAACCCAATAATTGCTTCCTGTGTGAACGTTGTATGAAGGATTCCATTCATATCTCAAATGGGCCAAACTCTGTAAATGCGCTTGTTTCAATCCCTGGAATATTTTCACATTTATGACATATCGCTTGAATATGTTGTGGTGCTTTTTCCAAAAAGTCCGCAGGTAAAATCTCATCGTTATCTAGAACATGCTTACTATGATTTTACAATTTGTCTTTTAAATTTTTTCTGCTTGGTGGTCAAGATGTCTTTTTGTTTCGTCAGTGGTAACAATGCTTAACAGAAAACCCATTCATTTGTATAGCGATAAAACAATTCCAGATTCCTTTGCATTCTATTTCTGCATTTTCGGGATCCAGTTTAAATAATATACCGAGATCTTGATAGTTTTTCGAACTATTTCATTATACAATTTATTTGTCAGTCCTTAATCAGCGCATCAATCCAGCTTTTGTTCATTGTCATTGCTGATGCAAACTAGGAACTTCGTCAAATTGTAGTAGCATCATCATATACAGTTTTCAAACTATATGAATTTAATTTGATCTTCAGTGTTAAGAAATTCAAATATCACTCTTCGCTTAATACATATGTCTATAATAGCAATCTCCAAACTTTTTTAATCGCAAATCCCCTTAACAGTAATGAAAAATAGTACACACAAAGAATGATAACACACACCCCAATCAACAAACATATATTATGACAAGCAAAAAATGCGCATCATAATCTGAGGACCATTAGTCTACACAAGTGGTCAGGAACCGGCGCCCACACGTGCATTTTTGGCGGCCCATAAAAGGTTGACCATACTTACATAGCATGTGGCCCGTATGTTGAATTATTTTAATAATGTATTTTATAAGATGAATAGTAAGGCTGCCGGATGGCCGAGTGGTAACGCTGGCGGTGTGTCGGCACAGGAGACCCGGATTTGCGGCCCAGGTCTGATATCTCCTGAGAAATTTTTGGAGTGCTGGACCCGTCCCGGCGATCCCTGTCCTTCATCATCCGGCCCCCCTCCAAGGGTGTGGGTGCAGTCCGTGGTTGGAACTGCCCCGCCCCTTAGTAATCTCCCTGATTGGAAAGGGGTGTAAAATATGTAAAAATATAAATAGTAAATTAAAAATAATTTTATACTTCCGTGATATCGCTATGCAACTTGGCACGAGTCATCAGGAATGAGAATAACAAAGGCGACCTTACACCTCAGGTTATAAAGTGGACATAGATAATTTGACTAAGGAAAAACAACCGCAAAAATTACATTAAGCAAGGAGACAAATATATTGTGATGCATAAACTAAATATTATTTTGTTTTTACATGATAATTTTTCATTCAGTTTCATTTTCAAATGTTTCATATCTCGTATTTTAAATATTTCTGTATTTTTTAAGATTGGTATAATAAAAATTGATGATAAACATTTTTTTCACTTATAATTTTCTCTTAATTAAACGCTTGCGTCCCGATTATTAAAACTGAAAATTGAATGTGGCCTGTAAGTCTGAAAAGGTTGCGGACTCCTGGTCTACGCAATTTGCCATTTCCGATTATCAGCTGCTGCGGGCTAATGATCGAAGCAGCTGCACTCTCTCTGAAGAGACTAAAGATTAGACTATTACAATCCAGTTGTAGTGACGTGTGAAGCTTTTGCAGCACCCGAACCGAAAGTTCCTCTGTAGGTGAGGACAGAATTCGCCCATTATAAGCGGCTACTAATGGGTGCCCTCTTTCTTCCACTAGTGGCCTGTTACATTGATTTGATTCTTTTTCTCTTCATTCACGTTTTTCTATATCCTCACTTCGTCCTCCTATTCTTTAAAGGGTTATACTTTGAATATACCTTCTATCTCTTTCAATAACGGAAAAAATAATAATATTTAAGTAGTATTACATTTATAGGCTACTCCTTCGCTTGTTATTCTAGATATCTTAACGATATCTAGAATAAAGATAGCATAATTCACAGATATGTTGAATTTCAGAAAATAAAAAAAAAATTAGATAAATGAATTGTTGAAATGAAAAGAGAATATGATTGTTATGTGACTTTTTACAATCTTAACAAAGAAAAGAGATTAATGCTTATTAAAATAATGATTCTAGGAACTGCTATTTAAATTTGATTTATTTTTAGGATTGTTCTGTACTTTCTTAGTTTTTGGTCTGTTTATAAAAAGTTCAAGGATGTCAATAGAAGAAAACAATAACAATAAACCTATAGACTACGTTCTGGTATACGAAGAAAATGAGGAAGATAAAACTGGAAAAAAACTCAGAAAACTTTTCAAATTGGCTATGAAAGTTGAAGGTCTGGAGATAGAAGAAGAAAAGGTCGAAAAATATATTTTTATAAAAATTCACTGCCCTTTTGACAGATTATGCGACGAAGCACAATCATTGAAGATTGAATTTCCACTTCTTGAACTTGATTGGGTAAGTCATATTTATTTATTTGTTAATATGTAATAAAAACATAATACTTAAATTTTGGTTAAATTATAAAGGGAAATACATTCGTGTCAAAAAAGAGCGAATAAGAAGAAAAAAAAAAACGGATTAATCACAATATTTCAGATTTAGTGTAAAATATTTGAAGAGTAATAGTTTAATTTCTCAGTGTATCATTCTTTAAAAATACTATAATATTTTTATTTTCTCTTATATATCCACTATTGAAAATTGAAGAAGAAATTATAATAAAATTAATAATAATGTTTATAATTTAATAACAAAAATCGCATAAATAAATACATAATTTAAAAAATTTGTTGCTTATATAATAATTCTGTATTTTATTTATCATTTTGTTAATTTTAGCTCAAAAAAATTGCATTGTCACATTCTCTGCTGTCTCTAAGTACATTAGCACCCTTTTGCAGTTTCTAATATATACAGAAACCGTTAAAGTTTGAATGACCGCCACTTTTAAACGATTGGAGATAAAGGATTAATTCATGTGTCATCGAGATCATCTTCAAAACGATTTGATCTTCCTGCTAAATTTCGTAAAAATTCGATAAATTGCTCAGGATATAAAAAATATCTCATAAATTTCAACGTTATTTATAAATAGTTGAAGCAAGGGGATTAAATAAGACAGCATCGAGATTAGCTTTAATAACCGAACATCATAATTAAATTTCATGAAAGTATACTAAATAATCCAGAATTCATTAGCTGAAGACTGACAGCTTATGATATTATACATCGCACTTTCTTTCGGAAAGTGGACTAACAGTCAAACAGAATAGAAAAATGCTATTCAAAAATCGAATTTACATTTTGATTCAAATATTTTACTAGACTATTTACTATGTATATATTGTTATATATAAATTAATATTTACTTTTATACATTGGTACACAGTATATACATTATTTATATAAATTTTATGAATTTGTAGATATATACAAAATTGCATATACTGTATTAAAACAAAAACAGTTAAGTTAATAAAATACAGTACTTATATTCAAATTATCATAGTCAAATTGAAATTTTTATTTTTGTATTTCGTTTGGAAATTAACTAGAGTAGAGATAAAATTTTGCTCAATTTTTATTACCTCTATTGGAAAAAAATTAAATATATCTAGTTCAATCAATTGATAAAAAATCGCATTTAGTTTAATTTTAATTTATTGTTAATCAATATACAGGTATCCCTCTTATAACACGGCTTCCTACAACACGGTTTCGCTCTAACACGATTTGAAAACGGCGGAAACCCTCATATAACACGCTACTTCTACAATACGTTCTTACTTAACATATTTAGAAAATTACGTTTACTCTCCTACAACACAAAACATTTTCATTAATTTTTGTAAATCCATACAGGGGAATATTGAGAAATACTTTGCTAAAATTAATCACAAATGCAATTTTGCTAGTTTTCCTTGAGAGGGACAATATAGAGTCTATTTTCGATTTTGATTTGAAATTGAGTTAATTGGCGACAATTGAGTATTTTGTGTTCCAAATGTTCCATTCTTGGATAAAATAATAAGTTTTTATTCTTCGAGCTGTGTTCCAAAAGTTCAGTTCTTGGATAAAAAATAAGTTTTTATTCTTCAATAGAGGAATGTAAAAGAGCAGAAAACCTTTTCTATTCATAATTTTTTTTTTTGAGTCTTGTCGATTTTTTTTCTAGCGGGTTGTAACAGGTTAGATTACAAATTTTGTAAAGAGAGCAGAAGATACACCAACTTTAAATACATAAAAAAGTTCAGAAGGTGAAGTTGATATTGTTAACGAAAAAAATATTCTCGTTTTAACGAAACAGTGGTAAGGAAGATATAATTATCATATGTGAATGTTATATAGGTTGTATATTTTTTTCTTTTCTTTTGTAAAACAAAAGAAAAGAATATTGTTTTTTTAAGGGCTTACGTATATATTTTTTTCTTTCTTTATGTTTCGTGTTATTAATATTTTAAATAAAAATTAGATTTCTTATGTGGAATTAAATAAAGTTATTTGTTTTTAATTGGTTTTGTTTCATGTGGAATTAAAGAAAGTTATTTGTTTTTAATTGGTTTTGGAACGTAATCCTCCTTTTTGTATTGGCTCTGGGTCTCATATAACACTGTTTCACACAGATCTTTTTGAATTGGCTTTAGGTCTCATATAGCACGGTTTCACACAACAGGGCTCTGGGTCTCATATAACACGGTTTCACACAACACGGTGTTTTCAGGAACCTATCTACCGTGTTATAGGAGGGATACCTGTATATTTAATGATGATTAATAATATATAATCAGCTTATTACTACTATTAATATATAATAACTATAATAATAAAATCTGAAGTTTTATTCAACGTAAAACCAAAATTATATTATTTTAATATTAAAAAAAAACTTCATTACTTTCATTCATTTTAATTTCACATAAATATCTCAGTGTAGTTTTTAACATTGGCCATGTTGCTCAGGCCAATGTCAAAAACTACAGAGGTGACTGACGAAGGTCTCACTATCTGAGTTCAGAACTCGTCTGATTTGCCGAACGTGGCAGTTCAGTCAGATATACGTCAGAACTCAATGCCGAACGATCATTGTTCAGATTTCTTTAGAATTCTAGATTGCCGAATACGCCTATATTCTTTCAATTTTCTTCTTTAATAACAAAAAATTTTGTTGGTATATAACTTAATATCAGTTTTTAAAAATTCATATTATATAATTTTTTTTACTTCAAAAAAGATGCATCATAGATTTTGAAGCTTTTAACCTTTTCACTAGGATCATCTATGGAGATATGAGTGTCATATCTATTAATTGTTCTTCTAATTTTCATACTTACAATTTCTATACTCTTAATATCAGATTTTCAAGGTTAATCGAAAAATATCAAGAAAGGGTTGGATTTTGTAACAGACTGAACGGTCTCAAATAAAAAAAAGTTTCGGACTAACAGAAGAAACGGTCTCGGTCTCAAAACGGTCTCAAAACTGAACGGTACTATCATCAACCGGATAGTTATTGATACCTTGAAAGATCATGCAGATATATCAAAGTTAATATATACAGGAAAAAATCTATTCTTTAGATTTTTTCTGTAATTTGTTATAAAGGGGAAACTTTAGAAAAAAATTACTAAATTCGCTAGATAACTCAAAATATTGATTTAGAAAAAATGGAGTTCACCGATCAAATCAAATTTTAAAAAAAATGTTTCAGATATTGCGAATTTAAACAGCATTACAGTGTCTGTGATGTTGTTTCTTATAGAGGTAGTTCTTAGTTTTCTTAATTAATAATTTAATTTATTTTTAATTAAATTATATATTAAATTTCATGAATGTTTTTTATTTTTTTAGTATATTTTTTAACTCTATATTTTATACCAAGAGTGTCCAAACTTTGGCTTCTTTGGGCCACTTTGAAGGAAAAAAATTGTCTCGGGCCGCACATGAAATATACTAATTCCAACGATAGTAGGCGACCGGATGGCCACATGGAAACGTGTTGGCGTGTCACGAAGGAGGACGCCGGGTCCGGCCCAGCGATCTCTGTCCTTCAGCATCCGATCCCCCTCCACGGGTGTAGGTGCAGTCCATGCCCACCTTTTAATAATCTCATTGATTGGAAACGGGTCGTAAAACAAAAACATAGTTGTTAAGCAAAAAAGTTAGTGAATATATATGATATCCACCATGACAAATAAGCAAAAATATCATACCATAATAATCTTTGACTTCTTTTCGTTCAGAAATTTTTTTAAAATCATATGGGTCAATAATTTTAAATTACTTAAATAGGCCGGATTGACCGCGTGGAAACTCTTCGGCTTTCCACTCTGGAGTCCAGGTTGAGTCTCGGGTCCCACCCCTTGAAAATATTTATCATGGGGTCCGGGCCCGGCCCGTCGATCCCCGTCCTCCACAATCCGGCTGACCCCTCCGCAGGGGTGGGCAGCCTGTGGAAGGGCTTGTTTCGCCCCGCCACTTACAGTTAGTACTCTTACTGAGTGGAAAGTGGCGTCATCTGTTGACAAAAAAAATCACTGAAATAAGAAATATTTTAGAAAATGAAATAAGAAATGCAGATAAGTATTCCAATAATAAAAACTTCATTAAGTACATAAAAATCTCAATGTTTTAAGGAAATTTACAATTTTATATTGGGCCGCAAGCAATAAGGCGGTGGGAGGCATGCAGCACGCAGGTTGGACAGCCCTGTTTTAAACTGTTCCTCCTTCGCATCTTTGAATCTTAAATTTTAATTCACAATTGTTTTGTAATATATGCTTTCACATGGAATATAATGAACATTCCTTCATTTAATATATGCATTTTAAAGGAGTGTTACAATTTTTTTAGTCGGCCGGATTGGCTGCGTGGATACGCTTCTGCTTTCCACTCTGGAGGACTCGGATTCGAGTCTCGAGTCTTACCCCTTGAAAATATTTATCATGAAGTCCGAGCGGCCGTCGATCCCCGTCCTCCACAATCCGGCGGACCCCTCCGCAAGGGTAGGCAGCCTGTGGAAGGGCTTGTTTCGCCCCGCCACCTAGTATTCTTTCTGAATGGAAAGTGGCGTTATCTGTTGACAAAAAAATGTTATAATTTTAAAAGAAAATTTTGTCATGAATATTTTGTATATCAATTTACATAAAATTGTTTAAAAATTAATTTTCATGTATAATATTTGTCAAAAAGTATTTTATTTATGCAAAATGTCTATTATGTAAACTGAAAGATGTTATTTACTGTTCATAAAAATGATATGCATTGTGGTTATTTATTTACTCTATCGGAAGTACAGTATGTTATTTCAGTCAACTATACTCTTTTCAACGAGCGATAAGCTGCCTTATATGGTAAAGATCTTACGGACTGCGAAGGTCAATTCATCCAATAGAATAGCTGGTTTCTGTTTCGTTCAACCAATAGCAATTTACTTTTTATCATCATTAATAATTTGAAATGTTTATTATCTTTTAAAAATTGCTAAATTAATACTTTCCATTTCATAGTTACGCTATTAAATATTAAGTCTCTAATCGCTTAAAATTAAATAAATACAATGAATGACGTCATCGTCCTTTAGTATTTTGCAGTAATGGCGGATAATACAGTTGTTTATCTGACCCCGCGTGTTCGTAAAAGGCGACGAAAGGGCCTCGTACCATTCGGTGGTTGTCGCGTCCGTCCCTGGGGTATCTGACCCCGCGTGTCGTAAAAGGCGACGAAAGGGCCTCGTACCATTCGGTGGTTGTCGCGTCCGTCCCTGGGGTCTCACTCACGGGTCCCTACACGGAACCGGGACTGCTGGCGGTGCCCAAATCCGTCCCTAGGGTCTGCGATGGACCCCATACGGACACCGGACCGCCCGGCGGGCACGCCCGCCTCGAACCAATCCTCGCACCAACCCTCGTATTCGGAGGAAAAAGTCCCGAACTAAAACCTCCATATTAATCGCGTAATAAAAAAAATAAAAATAAATAATACAGTTGTTTATAAGCGAGGAGAAACATTGTCCAGTTAAGCTAGAAATGCTATTTTAAATGTATATAAGTACTTTGGAAGGCAAAAATCTATGCGAAGTGACATTTTCAATGAAACTTCACTTGCTATTAGTGTTTTTGAATCAACATGTAAAAAAATTGTAACCGAAGGAAGTAAAACAGCAAACGATGACCTGTAAATGGTAAACATATCACTTAAATTGCCAGCACGTGGAAAGAAAAGACATTTTAGTATTTATAAATGAAGATTAAAATATATTAATCTAATTACTATATTTTAAATCAAACATCAAATCGAAAATGATGATAAATTCTCTACTGGGATCCATTTTATATTGTGGCTATAGTTAACCCTAACTGAAAAGACTCGTCGATCATCGAATTTAGCCTTGAAAGTTCTTCTTTAGTTGAAAAGAGTATAGAAACCGCAGATGGTAATCATCAGTCGCGCATTCTTGCGCGGAGCATACACTGGCGCGAGCTTCTTATAGGCTAATATAGAGCGCATACATCGCAGACGTTAGCGACGCGGACCGCGCGCTTCCATCGATTTCTGTATATAATGAAATGTTGCAGCATGTTAACATATGAGAAGCTCACGTCCCGTAGGTTAACATAGTTTAGCCGGCGCTCCCTCCACTTGACTACTCCCTCAAACCCCCCGTTTTTCTATTGCGAAATGTAGAGTACGATAAGCCTAATTCTCAAAGGATAATATGGGAGAACGTTTTATACAGGGTGGGCCAAGATAAACCGAAACCGACACGGGATGTTCATTACTTAGTTGGGTTCGGTTTATATTCGCCCGCCCTATACAATGAAATCCTGCATATAATACTATTATTTTATATTCTATAGTTTACTTCTTCATTCTATAATGAACTGATAAAGGCGGAATGGGGTAATTGTGTAGTTGGGACAAGTGCATTAACGGGCTTTTTTTATTATAAGATAAGTGAAATTTTGCTAGTTGATATTGTAGTAATTTACTAAAAGTTAATATCGGCCTACCGACATAGATATCGAACAATGACTGATGAGATTCCAGTATTTACAAAAGCGTCGCGTCCTAACAGCATACACAACTTTCACAGTACCATAAAAGTGCAATAATTCTTAGGATAACTTTATATTAGGAGCTATTCTTTTGGCAAGTATGAAGAATATTGATTAAAGTTTACATTAAATAAACAATATTTTTGACATTTTAAAATTTTTTGAGAAAAACAAAGTAGGCTCTTGCACAGTAAATATTGTTGTATGGGGCAAGTCACCTTGGGGTAATTGCGTATTAGGCTTTTCTTGCCACATAAGACGTTCAGTTTTAATGTTTCGTGTTCTACATTTTAATTTGTTTATTAACTTTTATATCTTGCATATAACATAGTTCGCAGCTACGTCAGAAAAGCCAACAGGGGGATTATTTAAAAGAAATGAACATACTGTAATCTGAACGTTGTCGGGATGATGATTGATAAATGCAAAGATATCAATTAAAATTTTCGTATAAACTATTTTTTATTTGATAAAAACATTTTGTCATATTAAATAACAAAACTTTGAACAAAAATACTTTATTACTTTGAACAAAAATGAAAAGTGATGTAAAGTAAATAATGTGAGAGGGGATATAGTGAAATAAAACAAAAATATAGTGATATAAGTACACAAATTGTTATTAAACAATTTATCTACTTACATCACTTTATATTTTTGTTTTATTTCACTATACCCGCTCTCACCTTTAGAGATCAATCCTTGTTTGTTTAACAAAGAATATCTCTAAAACGAAACAACCTATCTTAATTCGGTAAAAGCAGTTTATAGCAAATTTGTTCATAATTTTGCTGTTGCCAAGTATTGTGTGTAATTAAACTTCAAAGTGTTTTTAACTTGTATGTACGCTCTTGCCCCGTTTCAGGGTAAGTGCAAGGTAGCTGACATTTTATACAATTCTGTAGCAAAATTAAAATTTTCAAGGATCAATTAAACGATAATAGCTGCACAATGCGATTAATACTGACATTGTTAAATATTTATACGATAGGTTAAAATACTTGCGTTTAAAGTCCAACTTTGCAAAAACCGCTTTTCACTTACGTCACTCCGCTTTATACAGTTGATTCCACTCAATTGGGCCACCGGTTAATTGGGGCAGCCGCGTTTTTGGGCCAAATCTCAAAGAATGGAAACCAAACTAATAAACTAATGCATAATTTAAACGCTTAATTGGGACAACAGCGGAAAAGGAATTTAGCAATTTTTGATATATTTTAGGAATTTTTCGAAAGTATGGCAACCATGTTGCCTGCTTAAGAGCAGCATTCTCAACCTGCGGTCCGGAACCCATGGTCATGAATTCAATGAAAGCGCGGAATTCTTCTCCCACATGCAAAAAATAAAAATAAAAATTCTGATATTAATTTTTTTTTAAATCTGGAAAAATTGGAAGTTTTCTAATTTGCTAAATCCTTCCTGATGCACTCATAAATTTTACAATGCATGAGAAAGAGCCGAGGGGGAAAAACTCGCGATTTAAAATTCTACGCTTCACCAATACAAAAAAAACGCTTTTTTTTATAAATAACAGTGGGTGATCGGTTAACGAATATAATCCATTCAAAGACAATGTTCGGTATCCGAACTGTTCGTTAACCGATCATCGATTTACCATTGGTTTTTATGGGAATCTGATTAATTCGTTCTGGAGACCCAAAAAACATAAATAAAAAATTATATATTTTCTTACTACGTTTATTTATATGTAATAACAATAAAAGTAAATAAATAAATATATAGAATACATACATAATCTTGGATTTTCATTTATATGTTTATTTTCCGATAAAGAATCTGTCCAATATCGATTGCTTTTTCCTTTGGGATTTTTTGTAACTGATTAATAGCATTGTCGTGGTAGAAATCCCCAAGCCTATTAACCTTAACCTGATATGGATGCCATTCTAATACCAAAAAATTGTAAAATCTCTCTCTTACCTTCTTTAATAAATCTTTGTCCAAAAAATTGTAAAATCTCTCTCTTACCTTCTTTAATAAATCTTTGACATCAAAATATTGTAAAATCTCTCTCTTACCTTCTTTAATAAATCTTTGATGTTTAAGTTGTCTCCAAGTTCATTTTAATCGGGAAAAACTACTGTTCTCTCATCCGTTAAATCTCTCTCTAACCTTCTTTAATAAATCTTTGATTTGTTTTACGTTTCGAGTTCATTTTAATCGGGAAAAACTACTATTCTTCCATCCTTAAGGTGGTGAGTTCATTTTAATCAGGAAAAACTATTGTTCTTCCATCCTTACCCATAAGGTTCATTTTAATCAGGAAAAACTGCTGTTGTTCCATCTTTAAACTCAAATTCATTTTAATCGGGAAAAATTACTGTTCTTCCATCCTTACCCATATGGTTCATTTTAATCAGGAAAAACTACTGTTCTTCCATCCTTACCCATATTATCTTCTTTAATAAATCTTTGATTTGTACTTTCTTTAATAAATCTTTGATTTGTTTTAAGTTGTCTCCGAGTTCATTTCTAACCTTTAATAAATCTTTGATTTGTTTTACGTTGTCTCCGAGTTCATTTTATGGGAAAAATTACTGTTCTCCCATCCTTACCCATAAGTCCACCGACGTTTGACTTACTCATAGGTCCACCAACATACAAGGCCTAAGCATATCATTCCTTACTATTCTTCCATTTTTATCCATAAGTCCACGAATGCGCAAGGCATAAGCCTGTCATTTCGTTGGGTTAGTTAAGCCGAAATATCCTCATGGAATATTTTTATCTGGAGGCGAGCTTATAGAGCCGCCATCATCATAAACTGACCAACCTCCATGATGGAATCAACCGGAAAAATGAGTTTCAATGGGCCGGGCCCAGATCCCTCCTGAAAAATTGGAGGAGTGGGACTCCCGGATCCTCCAGAATGTTAAGCCACAGCTTTACCACGCAACCATCGGGCTGACCTGTCATTCCCTCAGTTCTCGGATCCCACAGTTTTGTTCTGTGAAGTGTTCGTTATCCGAACATAAAAATCTTTCGAAAATGAACTTGTTCGTTAACCGATCACCCGCTGTAATCGTTTCTGAAAAAACTTATCGTTTCGTGGTGCTGTAATCGCCAGTTTCGCAGCTCTTTGCCGCGTATATAAATAAATAAATTTAATTTTTAATCATATTTGCAAAGGAAAACTTTTGATAAATTTCTCATTCTTAGATACTTCAATAAATTCATCTGATTTTAGATTTTTATTTAAGCTGTTGTGTAAATCAGTAAAGTGTGTAAATCATAATGAAAGTTGTTCCGGCGCACAGCTATCTTCTCATTTTATATATAGGCCTACTAAAAAATTTAAAACAATATTTTCATATTTTCACTGGTATAGTTTTATTACTATAGTCTATTGGAAATGTGATATCTGAAGTTACACCACTTCCACCTTCAACTTTTGATTCAGAATTATAAGTGTGTAAATCATAATGAAAGCTGTTCCGGCGCACAGCTATCTTCTCATTTTATATATACTAAAAAATTTAAAACAATATTTTCATATTTTCACTGGTATAGTTTTATTACTATAGTCTATTGGAAATGTGATATCTGAAGTTACACCACTTCCACCTTCAACTTTTGATTCAGAATTATAAGCAGATGCATCTGAATGGCTTAAATGGCCTTTTATAAAAAAAGAACAGATATTTTTTCCTCGATACCAATTTTAATTTATTTTTTGTTTGTCTCAAAGATGATGCTTTTGATAATTCTTGCATGTCCCCTTGCAATAGACTAGCGCTCCATAGTTTGGAAAACATTGAACTATGGCATTCACAAATTGTGAAGTAGGCGATTTTTAGAAGTCAAACTTTTTTCACGTGACACCAACCGGTTGCCGATTGCTGATATAGCATGTTGCGGCCCTCGCAATGTAGCAAACAAATGTATGTGGCCCGGGGAAAAAAGTTAAGAACAGCTGGCTTAAGAGTCAACCCTTACAATATACTGTACCTTGCGATATTCATATACAGTGTCGATTTTATTTAAAATTTTTAAATCTTTGCCAAGATGCCAAGAAATGATTTTACATTTTCAAGTAAAATTGCTTTGCTGGATAAAATTGAAAGCCAGTCATTTAATAGAAGCAATCGTAGATTCTCTGATATAACTGGGATATCAGAATCTACTATAGCGCGTCTCCTACAACAAGAAAATCAACTGCGTGAAAAGTGAGCATTACAGAAAGAAATTCCAGGAACATCCAAAAGAAAGCGTGATGGAAAGGAGTCGAATAAGCATTAGATCAATGGTTTTATGTAGTTAGCGGGCGAGGCGTGAATATCAGCGGTCCAGTGTTGAAGAAGTCAGAGGAGATCGCCAAAAAGCTAATAATTAGGTACCTATTTTAATAAAGCATTAAATTAGGTACCTAATTATCATTTTTCTACCTACTTATTTATTTACTTATGTACTACATATTTTATTTTAGAATTTATTATTAGTTCGTTTTATTGGGACAGCCGCTTAATTGGGCCAAAATAAATTAGTCCCATCGTCTCTTAATTAAGCGGAATCGACTATATATAAATTTCCTTCCTAATGCCCCCTTATATATCGTAGAAAGAAGATGGGCCAATCATATTCCATTTATAAAACACAAAAACTAAAGAAATTTTTAATTTCGAATCATGATGAATTGAATTTAAAAAATGGAAGCAAATATACTCAGAAAAAATTCCGCTTGTCTCTCAGTAGTTGATATCTTTTGATTATTATAGAATGAAGAGGAATTTTAGCGGAGAAAATGTAATTCATTTTTAAGGAAAGCAAAACGTGAATGAATTTGTAGAATTTCCATTTTTGAATTACACTCTGTTGTAAAGAATAGAACACCCCTAAAAATAGAGCAGGAATTGCGAAACTCGATAAACAACTGTCTTTCAGCTAGATATACAAATTATTAAAATTTCATCGCCAATGAACTTACAGAGCGCATAAGAAGGGAGAATCTGAGACCAATATAAGTTCAGCAAACTTGCAACAAACCTGTATCTTTTTTTGCAACAGAGTGTATTATACAAATGAATAATTTATGAATAATATTGAGAATATCTTTTTTGTTATTTTGATGCAGCTATTTAGCTTTATAGCCATTCCAAAGTTTATGCCGAACTGATCATAGTCGAGTAAGATCAATCGATAAAGAAAAGATGGGAATCAATGGGCCCGGTTCAGATATCTCTGGATATAATATGGGAATATGAAATAAAAATATTAGGAATCTGCAAAGGAAAGATAAATAATGATTAATACCTTCTCACACAACTGCTACCAAATTAATTGAACTGAGATTATCAAAATAATGTCCCAATATGACATAAACAAACCTCGTGAATTTTACAAAGAATAAAAATTTGACCAATATAAATATCGGTAATTGGTAATAATATTCTATATACACAAGATGTCTTTTGATGGTTGAAACAAAATCAGACCATAAAATTCTTATACGAAAGTAATGAAAAGAGTTCTGATAAACATAGGCCCAAAAATTCCACATTTAACAGAAATATGCAGATATTTTTATAGTCGTACCTTTTTCAAAAATTGTAAAGAAAATATATGTTCAACTAATAAAATATATTTAAAAACGAAATTGATAAATTCTAAATAGTTTCTTATGTTTTTCTAACAAATCGCAATCTCAATTTTGTTTTTAAATTTACTTTATTAATTAAACGTATGCTTTCTTTAATGAACTTTCAAAAAGTCTATTATAAATACAGTATCTACATAATTCTTTTAAATTCAGAATTTTTAGGTGTATGTTTATAATAAATTTTTTCATTATTATAATGTAAAAAATTCATTTTTTGATTTTGTATCATCCATTAGGGGACATTTTTAAAACCGGTATACGTTTTCCTTTCATATTTGTTACAGATGATTAACTTGGAATTTTTATATAATTTGGTTATGTATCGCTAATTAAATGGGATAAGGTGTTATTTTTTATGTGACATCTCTTTTCAAAAATAACTGAATCAGCTTTGTGATTTTAAAAATTATATTTAGAGTATAATATATTTTTCATTCATTTATATTATTTCTAATAATATAAAAATATTAATTTTCAGAAACTATTGTAAAGAAGGCTACAGTAAATTAAATATGAGTTACTGGCACGAACACGGAAGATTTCAATTTCTGAACATCACTCTCGGTGATTTAGTAGATATGGCAGCTGATAAGTTTGGAGATGATGTTGCTTTTGTTGTACCATATCAAAATATAAGTAAAACATTTATTCAGTTTAAAAAAGATGTAAGTATTTTATTAGTAAATTTAAATATCAATTTTAATTTTACGCTAGATACATTTAAATTTTTGATTATAAAATCACTAGTAATGTTATAAAATATTTCTTTATAGAGTTTTGCATGTATAATTAATCCCACATACAAAAATTAAGAAGCAATTTCTTAAAATTTTAAAAATTTGCTCACTTCAATATAATTTGATCGCTATATATCATATATCAGCTTTATGAGAAACTATAATTGTAAATTAGGAAAATTTGAAATCGATTCAATTACACTTAATATAAAAACATTCGTTGTTCAGAATTTTTTAGAAAAAATATGAGTACGACATATCTCGTTATTCTGTTACGTACCAGATCATCGCTGTAATGGACAATATCCACTTTAGTTAGTGTGCATGCGCCATAGTAACATAGTCACCTATTGGCAAAATTTATAATCTGTCAACTGTGATACTATGTGTATGAACGCTTATAATGTATTGACAATACATGAATGATATTCCTGAAATGAGAAAGGAAGTTATTGAACACTACTTGGAAACATCTTCAAGCAAAAGATATAAGTACAGTATGTCATTGATAATTATATCCAATTATATCAAATCAATGTTCCTAGCCAAGCTCAATATGACGAAATGGGCTTTAAAAACAAAGTTCAAGGGACTAAACAATTGTATACTACTTTATTGTTGCTATTCTGAAGAAAATGGAAATCGCTGATTCGTATTATGAATACCCTGCTAGATAAATATTATTTTAATTTATATAATATTTAGAATTAGTGATAATTAAATATTAAAACAGTTTTATATTTCATCAATTAAAAATGTAAAATTCTAACAAATAAAATTATTTTTATGACTTTTTTTCATAGAATTTAATTTTGAATAAATTATTATTTTACTTATTTGACGTAAAAGATATTTCTTTATTTAGTTATTTCATTAAAATGCATAATTATTCTCATTCGTTTTTCTAATACGTTTCCGTGAGTTCCTAAATTAACCAACTCACTGATGACGTCACGATGAGTACTCATCGTGACGTCATCACATGACATTGACATTATTTTCGGAACGTGTTTGACGAGAAACAACATGGCTGAACTTTTAGAAGAAATATTTTTTTTTCCGATATTCAGAATCAAATAGCTGATTATAATAATAGGCAATATTTTTTTTAATAAACGTAACGAAATTTTAAATTATACGATATATTTATTACTCGTATGTAAAAAATATCTAGATTAAAATTTTGTATTCGATATTTATTTAAATAAACATTATTTTTTTTGTAATTAAATAAACAATAATTTCTATTTCTGTTCAATATATACTTTATTTGAAATTAAAACTGCAGCTAAATCCAAGTTTTATTGAAGTGAATAAAATTGTACATCATATAAATGTTTGTTCATTTATTTGAACATTCTTACCTTCATGAAAAATAAATCAAATATAAAAATAAGAGTTAATTAAGTAACTCATAATATTATCTTGGATATTTTTATTTAAATTTTAATGGATTGGCATATCAATTGCTTTCAAAATCTTGTTTTATTTCATAAGATATTTGCAGATACTTTTGATCAGGGGTGGGGAATTATTTTCTGCCGTGGGCCGGATAAACAATCTTCCAGGATGAAGCGGGCCTTAGAACAATTGAAAAGTACCTAAGGGCGAATTTAACTTTACGGCGCCGTAATTATTATTATGTAATAGTAACTCATAATATTATCTTGGATATTTTTATTTAAATTTTAATGGATTGGCATATCAATTGCTTTCAAAATCTTGTTTTATTTCATAAACTTTCGCATCGGGTTCAACTGGAACATTGAAGCGGTTTTGAAAACTGCGAAGTGTTGCCGTAGGACTGTGTTGTAATCGGTGAAATTCCAGTACCAAAAACACACGTTCTTGCTTTCGCATCAGGTTCAACTGGAACATTGAAGCGGTTTTGAAAACTGCGAAGTGTTGCTGTAGGACTGTGTTGTAATCGGTGAAATTCCAGTACCAAAAACACACGTTCTTCAATGGAATACATTATTTCACTTTCTACGCTAGCCTCTTTTCACTATCCAACAGTCGTACTGATCGCTTTAGACTTCGAAGCACATTTTAAAGGCTATTGATAGGTCATTGCGATTAGAGCGCCATCTGTTAACGATTTTCATAACTAAATTTTCTAAACTTTTGTACACCATTTTTACAGTTTTGCTAATAAACGTACAGTTTACCGCATAATTCTATCGATCTTTGTTGTAAAGATATTTAATTTTTAAATCAGGACTTATTCGCTGATCACCCTGTACTTACCACTTTTTCATTTATTAAGTTCTCGTTATCTTGCCTTTTTACTATCTCTAATGATTCGGTTAGGTATTTATGCTCATTATTCGTTACCTTTCTTATTACTCTGGCTTTATCCCACCTTATCCTTATATCGTTTCCATAATGTTCTATCGCTAGCGCTGTAGTTAAGTCTCCATTCCTTGTCTCTCTCTTATGCTCGTCTAGTCTCTGCTCTAGAGTCCTGGACGTAACTCCTATATGCTTTGTGCACTCTCTTTTTTGTATCCTTTCTAATGGCACTTCATATACACCTGACTTCTCTATCTCTTCTAAAGGTTGTTTAACATTCCTTAGGCTATTGTATATTGTGGGAAGTCTCCTACTCGCTATCTTCTTTCCATGGTTCTCTACCAG